>WNGS01072847.1:4658503-4670184 GCA_020271785.1 Procambarus virginalis | reverse complement strand
CTTTTGTTTGGGGGTTCCATAACTCTCTTTTCGAATCCCTATAAATAATGACTTTTAAGCCCACTCAGTGACTTGAACCACGACACATCAACCCTTTCATAAATCCTATTCTAAGTTCAACCTTTAAAGTTCGGTATGCGAAAGAACCTTTAGCATTTTCTAAGGGCACTTGCTGACAATAGAGTCGGGAATCATCTTGACCCTTGACCCCAAGTCAAGAGGTCAAGAAGATCTTCAGACTAATTGGTTGTTTAATGAAAGATTTCCTGGTTGTTACTGTTCTTCTTAAGACGGTATTTACACTTGTGCAAGGTTGATGCATGCAACACCTTATTTTAGCTCCATCATGACAGCTCTGACTCCTGTATGCGATTTCATGACATCTGACTCATCTATGAAGAATACAGATAGGAGTACACTATAAAACGTCAAACCTACACTCATACCTACTCGCTATGTCATTCACCAGCCCTCAAGACGATTACTCCCTGTAGAGCGACGGTCTCGCTTCATGCAGGTCGGCGTTCAATCCCCGACCGTCCAAGTGGTTGGTCACCATTCCTTTCCCCTGTCCATCCCAAATCCTAATCCTGACCCCTTCCCAGTGCTATATAGTCGTAATGGCTTGGCACTTTCCCCTGAAAACTCCCCCTTCCTGTCGATCAGGCTGAAACGGATTGTGAGCGACGAGAACAAACTGCAGGAAGCCCTGCAG
This sequence comes from Procambarus virginalis, assembly GCA_020271785.1. NCBI lineage: Eukaryota > Metazoa > Arthropoda > Malacostraca > Decapoda > Cambaridae > Procambarus > Procambarus virginalis. Next base: position 4,669,469 of record WNGS01072847.1, on the reverse strand, counting down.
GAACTATGGATCGACTTGTGCCGACTACCAGGTTACTGGGAGCTGAGATACTTCAAGAGGCAGCATACCGAAGGGTGGCACTCTGAGGCCCATGTCACTTCTTCGGTGAAACCCAAAACCATAAAATGTCCTTCGGCAGAAAGGCACAAATCACAGTATTATTCTCCTTCATATAGTCTAGGGCACCTGCACGCATGCACATGTACCTAAATGTGTTAAAGCCAGTTTGAAATGTAAATAAAACGAGTCATTTCACCAAACCTATAAGTCCCGAGGGAGGTCACGGGTGCTCAACCTTGCAGCCACATTAGGTGAGGACATTCGCACGCTGGTTTTGACTCAGTTCTTCTGTTGGCGTTTTATTCGCCGCGAAATTTGTATCGCAATTTCATCCAATCAGAGCATAAAAGAAACTAGGTCATTGAGTGCTCAATTAACCCGGATGAGAGACTGATGCAGGGATCACGCACTTAAAAAATAGTATTTTTATAGATTTAAACATGTGTGTATATATATATATATATATATATATATATATATATATATATATATATATATATATATATATATATATATATATATATATATATATATACCTCTGGCTGGAAGAAGGGGGGACCCATAGCCTCGGAGGAAATCACACATAACGCATTGGAGGGAATATAGGTCCCCTCCAATACAGTTTCTGTGTGCTTTTCTCCTACCACCCCCTAAATCCATCTAGCATTGCCATCTAGCATTATATATATATATATATATATATATATATATATATATATATTTATATATATATATATATATATATATATATATATATATATATATATAATATTATTTTGTTTCCTGCCCGAAACGCTTTGCGAAATAGCGGCTTTAGGCATTGTATGTACTAGCTCGATCTATAAATCCATCAACTTTTGTATCTTACCTTGTATGTATGTACTTTACCTGAATAAATATTTGTATTTGTATTGTATTTGAATATATATATAATATATACATATATATACATATATATATATATATATATATATATATATATATATATATATATATACATATATATATATATATATATATATATATATATATATATATATATAAATATATATATATATATATATATATATATATATATATATATATATATATATATATATATATATATATATATATATAACTGAAAACTCACACCCCAGAAGTGACTCGAACTCATACAAAAAAAAAGAGGTGATTTGATAAAATGCTATGCCCAAGATAACCATCCAGGTGCCGGCGGGGAAGTGGTTCATATAGCCTCGGCTATCACTTCCTTATGTCCGGTCGTGATGGTCAAGTGGTTTAAGGCATCCCTGTACATACCAGTTGCGTTGCTCCTGGGAGTATGGGTTCGAGTCACTTCTGGGGTGTGAGTTTTCAGTTGTATCTAGTCCTGGGGACCATTCAGGCTTGTTTGCATATATATATATATATATATATATATATATATATATATATATATATATATATATATATATATATATATATATATATATATATATATAATACACATAAACGTAGCTCAAGTCAGGTACAACATTTAGGTAAACACAGGCACATGTGGTCACACACAAGCATTTATTAATTGTATGAGAACTGATTAAGTGAAATAGGGTTAGAGGAGCGAGTAGTAAAGAATGTTCCTCTATTCCTAAGTCCTCCTCCAACTCTTTCATCCCCCCTCTTACACCCTGCCTTCATTTCTTTCCCTTCCTCTCCTTCCGTTATTACCCCACTAACCCCCATCCCATTTAACCTTCTCCACCACCCTTTTTCCCCTAATTCTTGCCAATTTTCCTCTGCTATCCTTCCCTTATATTCATATATATCCCATTAGAGCCTTTTACTCCTGCTCTCTCCTTCCCCTTTTACTCCCTTTCCCTTCTCCCCTTAGCTAAGCGGAACGTAAATGACCCTATTCTGTTTTTTAAAGTTAATGGCGTTATGGGCATTCTCCCGTTGGCTAGCAGTGAAAAATATATATAAATGCCTTCATGAATACAAATTGGAAAATAATATATTCATTTGAGCGAGAGAGATGTTTTTATTGTATCTTTTCTTCACTTTGCAGTTGGGCGAGTTATTTTTTCTTTCTTTCTCTCTCTCTCACGCTCTCTTACTCTCTTGAGGTTTTTCATATATATAGTACACGAATTCACTCTCCCATTCCATACTTCCGTTCGTTCTACGTCATCCCATTCTACTTGGCTGTCTTTACCTCTCCCCTTCCCTCCCCTCCCTGGTTACCTAAACCTTCTCACCCTTTTCTTGCTTACCTACTCTCCGATTTCCCCTGATTTTCTCCTCGGCACCAACTGAGAGAAATATCATGACTTCCGTACAGACACGAAGCTTTCAAGATGGCAGTAAAAAGTGGTTCAGCAAAAGTTCCGTTTTAGTCAAGAAGCCTTTTGCCTCTTTATGCATGATTCAATCTTAGAGGGAATCTGGTACTAGGCTCAATGATCAATACTGTATGCTGTTAATTGGGTTTTACCTTTTGAAATCAACCTGGAGGTGAGATTATATCGATGGCATGTTCTGCTTTAGCTGTACTTGAATGAGTATTGTCATGGATCTTAATATAAACAAAAATAATGGTATTACATTCTTGATACGGGCTCACCATAGCCTGTGCTGCTTGGAACTTTTTGCTCCAAGTAGCGAATCTTTAACAACAACAACAACATTCTTGAGGTAGCAGTAAAGATAAGTTTGTTTACACTAATACATATTAACGAAGGATAACAGTATTATGTTAATTGTCAATGAAATGCGAACAATCTTACAGAAGGAACACGCAGGCCCTAATGAATGATGCAATTAGTTCGTGATGAACTCAACCTGTTCGAACAGAATGGTACCCTATACTGGACACTGGTTTGATTGCCATCTAGCATTGCTGCTTCTATATAGACTACAAGTGTTGTAGAAAATACGCGGGTCCTAACTCTATGTGCCTGGGGAAAATATGGCATTCCTAAGAACATGTGTAAATGCACTTTACCTCTGTAGCTAATCTTGGCACAATGGTGTAGATTAATCACTTGTTGAAAACCTTAACAAAATGACCCTTTGGTTGTTTTCCAAAGGGGCTTGTGTACAGTATACTCCGTTCACGATCCTAAGGTATCTGCACTCAGCTGATCAATATAGCAACGAGGATATGGAATTGAACTGGGTGAACACCTTATACTAGTCACGGATAAGAGCCATTAACTCGGCTTCAGAACGTTCATTCGTCCACACACTCACCACATACATGAAACGAGGCTTCTACAAGTGTTTCCTTCGCTGGGAAGTGGGAGCCGGTCGGCCGAGCGGACAGCACGCTGGACTTGTGATCCTGTGGTCCTGGGTACGATCCCAGGCGCCGGCGAGAAACAATGGGCAGAGTTTCTTTCACCCTATGCCCCTGTTACCTAGCAGTAAAATAGGTACTTGGGTGTTAGTCAGCTGTCACGGGCTGCTTCCTGAGGGTGGAGGCCTGGTCGAGGACCGGGCCGCGGGGACACTAAAAGGCCCCGAAATCATCTCAAGATAATCGCATCATGTGCGGCAGTACTACCTGAAGAGGCTGTAAGGTGAGTGAGGTGGAGACCACGTCTAGACCTCCCTCACAATGGCAACAAGGTGATTGCCTCTGACACGTAGACTGTTCCGGTACACGTAGTGACCGTGTACTATACGCCGACAACACGAGAACGTGACATGCTCTCCTTTACCTTGGAAAACGCCTGTGGAGTATGACTGCTGGTTAGGGGGGGGCAGTCGTGAGGCTGCCAGGTATGTTGATGAGTTAATTTGATGAATGCATGGTTTAGATAGTAGACTCTTGACATGGAGTAGAGAGAGATTCTCACCTTGGCTCACCTCCCCCTCCACGCTCTTATTTGGAAGATCTTTCCTGAGGGGTCAATCATAACTACGGCACTCTGGCCACTTTCTGATTGGCGAGGGGTGCCAACATTGGACAATATACATCGCCCTCTAAAATCAATAGACGCAGGTTAAGACAATGAGGCCATCTAAGTAAGCTGAACAGAATTAAGGAGATTTGTAGCTCTGGTGGCATTACCTTCCACTGTTTTAGTGCCTCTGACTAGCAAATTGGAACATAAAATAACCCAGAGAGAAGTTTCAGTCCACAAGAGGAAAAGCAGTTTCGGTGATTTACAATTATAGACAAAATTCACTGCTGTCAAACACAGGTCAGAATTCTTAAGATGATGATCTCACGGAAAATGATATTAGCTCCTAGTGACTGATCTCTCCTACAGCTCCTAGTGACTGATCTCTCCTACAGCTCCTAGTGACTGGGATCTCTCCTACAGCTCCTAGTGACTGGGATCTCTCCTACAGCTCCTAGTGACTGGGATATCACCTACAGCTCCTAGTGACTGGGATCTCTCCTACAGCTCCTAGTGACTGGGATATCTCCTACAGCTCCTAGTGACTGGGATATCACCTACAGCTCCTAGTGACTGGGATATCTCCTACAGCTCCTAGTGACTGGGATATCTCCTACAGCTCCTAGTGACTGATCTCTCCTACAGCTCCTAGTGACTGGGATCTCTCCTACAGCTCCTAGTGACTGGGATCTCTCCTACAGCTCCTAGTCCCTGCACTTAGGATTGTATTCTTCGGACAGATCTTTAAAGACCAGTCTGGGAGTTTCTCAGTATGTCACAGCCACTTAATGTGAAATGTCTATTTTGATACAGTGCCACACGAAAGACTAATTAGAGTTCATTAAGTACACTAAGTGGAGGTTCATGTTATCTTGGGTCCCAACCACTTGGGCTGGACGGTAGAGCGACGGTCTCGTTTGATGCAGGTCGTCGTTCAATCCCCCGACCGTCCACAAGTGGTTGGGCACCATTCCTATCCACCCCCGTCCCATCCCTGATCCTTATCCAGAACCCTTCCCAGTGTTATATAGTCGTAATGGCTTGGCACTTTACCCCCCATGATAGAACCCTTCCCTCGGGTGCTGTTCTAAGCTGGATAAGGACGTGACTAGTTTCCGTTGCAGGAAACAGAATAAACAGATTGCCAACCGTTGCCAGTGGAGTGCAACAGGTTTCTGTCCTGTGGTCTCTGTTAATAACATATATATATATATATATATATATATATATATATATATATATATATATATATATATATATATATATGCATGATTTAGATACGGGATTGACCAGCAACATTTGCAAGTGATGCATAATTGGACGGAAAATATATTCTGAAAACTCATAAATGCTGTATTGCAATTAGATTGCCTTTTCAACCCGATATGAGGCATGAACTCTAATGCTGACAAATGTTGGGTTCTAAGCTGAGTTAATGTTGCCACAGCAACCAGACATAACTCAGCCAACGACTGAATGTATAAACGATCTATATATATATATATATATATATATATATATATATATATATATATATATATATATATATAAGATGCCTCGAATGTGCCAATAGGTCTTGTCAGTTCCCATTGTTTTTATGTTCTGATGACTGCACTTGAACATTTAATTATTCATAAGTGGAATTGCCAACTACCACGAGCTTCATTGATCACGTCTTGCTCAATATTTATGCTTGGGTTAAATTGTCTATTAAGATAACGGTGAATAAGTTGTTAACCGACTGATTGAATAAAAGCAACAATAGAGGAAGTGCTGGATGAGTTGAAGAAACCTACTTTCTCAGGGAAATGTAAATTCTTGGGGTTGAAATATCTGACCTTCAGATGGTTACAGTTTAATCCTTTATCTTGAGTTAACTTGTGTTTGATACTACAAAAAAAATCGGTTTTTATAGACTTCAAAATAGGCTGATGTGGGATATATTTTCGACTTGATAAGGGGTCGAAGATGGATCGAAACGTTGCCATTTCCAGTCATGCGCAGGCGATGGGTCACAATAACGTGGCTAAAGTATGTTAACCAGATCAGACACACTAGAAGGTGAAGGGACGACGACGTTTCGGTCCGTCCTGGACCATTCTCAAGTCGATTGTGAATGGTCCAAGACGGACCGAAACGTCGTCGTCCCTTCACCTTCTAGTGTATAGTCTGGTCAACATTTCCAGTCATGTGTGAATTAAAATATCAGTTTGCTGCCAGGTTTCCGTGACTTAATCTGTAATTTCAAGTTAACTTACCATGCAATCACATCAGAATGTTGGTGTTAATTCTACTAAATCCTAGAAGCTGGAAACAAATGCATAAGCAAACAAACTGCGATAATGAATTACTCGCAAAAATACCAACACAACTTTTAACAGCAAAACCCACAGCGTTTTCCCTCCTATCCCTTTGCACCCCCTCTTCTCCCCCTTCCTCCCTGACCACCCCCATCCCCCTTCCCTTTCCTCCCTGACCACCACCCCCATCCCCCTTCCCTTCCTCCCTGACCACCACCCCCATCCCCCTTCCCCCTAGTTGTTCCGTCCTGGAGTGTGCAGGGAAAAATCCCCCAACACTGTCAGCTAATCCACTTTGGAACAATTTGTCCATTCTGGTAAACTCCGTTATCTCTGCTGTTGTGTTTGAGTTTGACGAGTTCCACTCATGTGCGTGTTTGTGGCTTGTGCGTGCGTGAGGGGTGGCCTTTGTACGTGCGTGAGAGGTGGCCTTTGTACGTGCGTGAGAGGTGGCCTTTGTACGTGCGTGAGGGGTGGCCTTTGTGCGTGCGTGAGAGGTGGCCTTTGTACGTGCGTGAGAGGTGGCCTTTGTACGTGGCTGGAGGTATGTGTGTGTGTGTGTGTGTGTGTGTGTGTGTGTGTGTGTGTGTGTGTGTGTGTGTGTGTGTGTGCGTGTGTGTGTGTGTGTGTGTGTGTGTGTGTGTGTGTGTGTGTGTGTGTGTGTGTGTGTGTGTGTGTGCGTGTGTGTTGCTAGTACGTGCGTGTGATGGGGGCACGGAGTCGAGGGAAGATTTAGACGAGTGAAAGAGTATGTCCGCCTTGTGATCTATGAGTGCGTATATCCGTGCGAGGAGATATGCAAATATGCATATATTTGACGGTTTGTACATGCGAATATCATTGGTATGGGCTTTGGGGGGGGGGGGCTGAAGATGTACGTGTGGGAGTGGTATATGTGTCTTTCTGGCGTATGCATGCGTCTAGGTGGACTATGTATATACATGTTATCTGGTACAGGCGTATGAATGAATGCATGTATGTATAACGCATCTTGCGTATTGTGCTGATACACGTGACCATCGTTTGGGTGTGTATAGTGTGTATGGACGCATACATGCACTGGTGGCTTATTCCTGCGCATATGTGGCTTGCTCCATGTATATTGGGAGGCTTGTCTATGCTTACGGCCAGCCCGTAACTGCATACGGGCGGCTTGTACCTATGTATGCAAGTATACATGCAAACTGTGACCTTTATGCATGCGTGGTAAAAGTTCCCTTTTCTCACCAGTATATCAGCGTATATCCGCATGACTTGGGACATGTGCCTGCTTGTGGCTTGCGTATGCGTATTCATTTGAGGGTATACATGTTTGCGGTATACATGTATGTTGGGCAGGGGGTGTAGGTATGAATGGGTCTTGTATAGCTAATATGGGTATTGATCCGGGGGCATACATTCGCTGCTTGTGGACCGCATGTACATATGTGAGGTGTATGTAAGTGTTTGTGAGTTATGCGCACATCAGGGCCGCTTGTTTGATGTGTGCGCATAAGGTGTTCGGGATTCTGGCAAGCATTTTTGTCAGAGTGGAGGTGTACCTTAAGTGTTTGCCTGCGTATGTGTGTGTGTGTGTGTGTGTGGTGTGTGTGTGTGTGTGTGTGTGTGTGGTGTGTGTGTGGTGTGTGTGTGTGTGTGTGTACTCACCTAGTTGTACTCACCTAGTTGTGCTTGCGGGGGTTGAGCTCTGGCTCTTTGGTCCCGCCTCTCAACCGTCAATCAACAGGTGTACAGTTTCCTGAGCCTAATGGGCTCTATCATATCTACACTGAAACTGTGTATGGAGTCAGCCTCCACCACGTCGCGTCCTAATGCATTCCATTTGTCAACCACTCTGACACTAAAAAAGTTCTTCTAATATTTCTGTGGCTCATTTGGGCACTCAGTTTCCACCTGTGTCCCCTTGTGCGTGTGCCCCTTGTGTTAAACAGCCTGTCTTTATCAACCCTGTCGATTCCCTGGTGTGTGTGTGTGTTCAATGTGGATATAAGATGTCATTGGTATATATTGTCATAACACCGAGTAAATACACTAGGATGCTTGGAAGTAAGTATTTTTTTCGGGTAAGGAGGCGAATACACGATGTATATCTCATTAGGAATTCAGAAACATATAACCCAACACCTCCCCAGGTGCCGGAAAGAGTGCTGAAGGCCACGAATGCCTCGAACCCACAAACCAAACTCCTAAAACGACAAAAAGAAAAACCAGTTGGACACATCTTAAAATCTTCTGGTGGCGAGTTGTCCCGCCTTCTCTCTGCCAGACTGCTGCCTGTATCATCCTGCTTGGGGACTTCAACCTACGGCACCTGAAATGGAAGCACCTGGCTAATACAGTAATATCAGAAAGAATACCAGGAAGTAGCCTTAATGAACAGGCACATGCAAATGACCTGCTACGGATGTGCGACAGGTTTGCCTTAAACCAACAAATAGTAGAACCAACCAGGAAGGAGAACACGCTGGACCTCATTTTCACTAATATGATGAATTGATCAGGAACATAATGATTACAAATACCTGTTACTCAGATCACAACTTAATTGAAGTTATGACAACCATGGGGAATAGACCTTCAAAACCAGTCCAGATTCCGGTGGAGGAGATTTCAGCAAATTCAACTTCAATAATAAACAGATAAACTGGGAGCAAATAAACCAGGACTTCACAGAAAATAAACTGGGAAGAACAGCTAGGAAATGCGAACCTGAACCAGTGCCTGGAAAAAATAAGCTCAGTAGCACTAGAAATATGTACAAACCGCATCCCCCTAAGAAAAAAGAGGAAGAGATGCAGATTGGAACGAGAACGTCGTTCCCTATATAGGCGAAGAAAACGAATCGCGGTACAACTTGAGAGTCGCACCCTATTCAGGAACGGCGAAGAAGGTTAGGTAGCGAAATAGGAAAATTGAACTCAAGCTACAAGAATCATACAAAACGCAGGAGAGGGAAAGAGAGCAAAAGGCCATCAGTGAAATAGAGAGAAACCCGAAATATTTTTTCTCCTATGCAAAATCAAGATCAAAAACCACATCTAGTATCGGGCCCCTGCGAAAGGAAGATGGAACTTTCACCGATGACAACAAAGAAATGAGCGAGCTACTGAGGAAGCAATACGACTCTGTCTTCAGCGAGCCATTAAACGCACTAAAGATCGATAACCCAAATGAATTTTTCATGGATATGATACCAACATCAAATCATATATCAGACGTCACCCTATCCCCACTGGATTTTGAAGAAGCCATAAACAGTATGCCTATGCACTCCGCACCAGGCCCGGATTCTTGGAACTCCATATTCATCAAGAACTGTAAAAAACCACTATCGCAGGCCCTTCACATTCTGTGGAGACAAAGCCTAGATACTGGCGTTATTCCTGATATACTAAAAACAGCAGAGATAGCACCACTTCATAAAGGAGGAAATAAGGCAGAGGCAAAAAATTACAGACCGATAGCACTAACATCGCACATCATAAAAATTTTTGAGAGAGTGCTAAGAAGTAAGATCACAAAATACATGGAATCACAGCATCTCCATAACCCCGGACAACATGGTTTCAGAACAGGGCGCTCTTGCCTGTCGCAGTTGCTGGACCACTATGATATGGCATTAGATGCTATGGAAGACAAACAAAACGCTGATGTAATTTACACAGATTTCGCAAAAGCTTTTGATAAATGTGACCATGGTGTTATTGCCCATAAAATGCGCTCAAAAGGAATTACCGGAAAAGTAGGCAGATGGATCTACAATTTCCTGACCAACAGAACCCAATGTGTAATAGTCAACAAAATAAAATCCAACCCGTCAACCGTTAAGAGCTCAGTCCCCCAGGGTACTGTGCTTGCTCCAGTACTTTTTCTCATCCTCATATCGGACATAGACAAGAGCACAACCTATAGCACTGTATCATCCTTTGCAGATGACACTAGGATCTTCATGAGAGTAGGCAACATAGAGGACACGGCGAACCTCCAGTCAGATGTAGATCAGGTCTTCTATGGGCTACAGAAAATAATATGGTGTTTAACGAAGACAAGTTCCAGCTCATGCGCTATGGAAAAAATGAAAATATAAAAACGGAAACCACGTACAAAACTCAGGCAAATCATAACATAGAACGAAAAGGCAATGTAAAGGATCTGGGTGTACTCATGTCGGAAGACCTTACCTTTAAAGAACACAATAAAGTAGCCGTCACAACTGCAAGAAAAATGACAGGTTGGATAACAAGAACTTTTCACACTAGAGATGCTATACCGATGATGACACTTTTCAAACGCTTGTGCTCTCTAGAGTGGAGTACTGCTGCACAATGACAGCCCCTTTCACTGCTGGTGAAATTGCTGACCTGGAGAGCGTGCAGAGATCCTTTACTGCTAGAATCCACTCGGTAAAACATCTAACTATTGGGAACACTAAGAGCCTAAATCTGTAATTCCCTTGGAGCGCAGGCGGAGAGATACATAATATTTACACTGGAAAATTTAGAGGGGCTGGTCCCAAACTGCAAACCCACATAGAAATAAACATCACATGAGACCAAAGACATGGCAGGATGTGCAGAATACCCCCGTTGAAAAGCAGAGGTGCAACTGTACTCTGAGAGAGAACTCTATCAACATCGGGCCCGGACTGTTCAACACGCTTCCACTCCATAAGGGGACATAACTGGCAAAACCCCCTCACAGTGTCAAGAGAGACTG
>WNGS01072847.1:4644426-4657503 GCA_020271785.1 Procambarus virginalis | reverse complement strand
GCGTGAGGAATCATAACCCCCCACCACTTTTTTGGTTTTTTTTTTTTTTTTTTTTTTTTGTTTTTTTTATTTTTTTATTTTTATTTTTTTGTTTTTTTTTTGTTTTTGTTTTTTTTTTGTTTTGTTGTGTTTTTTTGTTTTTTTGTTGTGTTTTTGTTAATGTTTTTTTTTTTTTTTTTGTTTTTTTTTTTTGGTTTTTTTGTTATTTGTTATTTGTTTTGTTTTTTCTTTTGTTTTTTTTTTTTTTTTTTTTTTTTTTTTTTTTTTTTTTTTTTTTTTTTTTTTTTTTTTTTTTTTTTTTTTTTTTTTTTTTTTTTTTTTTTTTTTTTTTTTTTTTTTTTTTTTTTTTTTTTTTTTTTTTTTTTTTTTTTTTTTTTTTTTTTTTTTTTTTTTTTTTTTTTTTTAAGATTTTAGGTTTTTTCTTTTGTTTTTGTGTTGGTTTTTGTTTTTGTTTGTTTTTTCTGGTAGTAGTTGGTGTTTTCTTTGTGTTGTTTTTGGGGGTGGGTTGGGTGGGACCAGGTTAAACTGCGAGTGTCTGTGATGATGTGATGATTTAGTACTTAGCCGAGGGTTGAAAATCTGGCAGTTGACTTGCCCCTTTTCCTTAGTGACCAGCAGTCGCTGCTCTGTGTTAACTGTATGTTGTTGTATATACTACGTAAAGCAATTAAGAAATTCATGTGGCAATATGTGGCATATTGATTTCTGGGGCCAGATTCACGAAGCAGTTACGCAAATACTTACGAACGTGTACATCTTTCCTCAATCTTTGACGGCTTTGTAACATTTATTAAACAGTTTACAAGCATGAAAACTTCCAAATCAAGTGTTGTTATTTTTATAAAACAGCCTCCTGGTGCTTCGGAGCTTATTAACCGTTAATAATTGTAAACAAAACCGTCAAAGATTGAGAAGAGATGGACAGGTTCGTAAGTGATTGCGTAACTGCTTTGTGAATCTGTCCCCTGGCCCATAGGGCCAGTTATGTTACGGCCACTATAGGCCAGTAACTGGGTTCTGATATAACCTTTTGTTTATAGTATCCTACCCCGAGTCGGTAGTAGTACTTAAAAGGCTGGTAGTAGTAGGGCAAAGCATAAATAAGAGGGGGAATAAACAAGACAATTCCCTTCACAATATATCACCGTCACCATTAAATAAATAATAAATATATTATTTCTACACTTATGTACAACAGTGTCTCTTTCATGCAAGACAAATATGTTAGCAGTGTTCACCAACTCCAGTGATTACAACGTCCCAGTACCGTATCCACTCATACTGGACAACACTTTTGTTGTTGTTGTTATAGATTCAGCTACTCGGAACAAGTTCCAAGTAGCACGGCTATGGTGAGCCCGTAACTTACCTGGCACAGGAGCGGGGCAAGAAGCACGGGCTATGGTTAGCCTCGTGGACAGATGTCTCCCGTGGACAACACTGGCGAGTTCACCTTCTACATCGGCCAGTTCACTCACACAGTATCACGATACGCCTACACCCCTCCTTCGCTCTCCAGCTACGCACTGGCAGAGGCCTTCAGCAACACACTGACAGGGGTCCCAAACAAACTCATACAAGGGTAGCTAACCTTTGGCAGAAGCCTCTAGCAGCTTGCCAGCAGCACTTCACGCTAGGTACATCACTGTAACTCTTAATAGCCAATCCCGGAGTACGCCAATCCTCAACAATACTGTATATACTAGCGGCTAACACACACTGCTTTGATCGACGGCGGCTACTTAGTCTTCTTGCAGGACCATGCTAAGGGTTCGTGGACTGCCCAAGGTAAACTGCCTTCCTCAGTACCACTGCCTCCACACATCACTTCTGTGGACATAAAAACGTCATTAATTAGATGGACAGGATACTGGGGAAACCAAGGGATAACACTCGCTCACCGGGGAGTTGATATTATGCTCGTAGCACAACCTAGATGGCGCTGACCGTGACACGCCACCCACCAGAGGTCAGCCACATCGACCTCTCTTTCTGACTAAGGCAGGAAACCAGAGCCATTCATCGTTGCCACGCCACCACCAACAGATGGCGTTGTCTACATAGAGTCCAATACCAGGGGAGTTTGAGTGCAGACTCATAGATGGCGTTGAAATTGCCACTCTACACTCCGACGATAGTGTCGATACCTTATTAACACAGAAGCTTGACGTTCACCCGAACATTTTATTCAAAATTAACTTTCCAGTATATATTTGTTTTAATAACCAAGCAAAAAGGGCATGAACTAGACAGATGATAGCATGTTTTACGAGAGCACACTCAGAGAACACTGTATAAACATCACAGGTTCATGGTTGTTCAACATCCTCCCAGCGAATATAAGAAATATCGCCGGAAATATCGCTGGACATTAAGAACAAACTGGACAATTTTCTCCAGGAAGTGCTGGTCCAACCAGGCTGTGGTGGATACGTGGGCCTGCGAGCCGCTCCAAGCAACAGCCTGGTGGACCAAGCTCTCACAAGTCGAGCCTGGCCTCGGGGCCAGACTTGAATAGTTAAAGAACTCCCACAACCTCATCCAGGTGTAATACAGGTAATGAAGGTTTTTAATAATTTCACATTATCTGGAGAAAAAAACAGCCGTGTATGTTTTTATTCTCACTTACTAACATGAGTTTGAGGCTTGTAAGTGTGGCTTATCTAGCACGGTTGATTTAACTAATAGTCAAAGGATTTGTAGAGTTGCTGATTTCAGCTATTATTTGGGTGAACACTGCGCTGACAACAGCATTGAGCGTAATCCTTGACAAGTAATGATGTGTGTGTGTGTGTGTGTGTGTGTGTGTGTGTGTGTGTGTGTGTGTGTGTGTGTGTGTGTATGTGTATGTATGTGTGTGTGTGTGTGTGTGTGTGTGTGTGTGTGTGTGTGTGTGTGTGTGTGTGTGTGTGTATGTATGTGTATGTGCGTGTGTGTGTGTGTGTGTGTGTGTGTGTGTGTGTGTGTGTGTGGGTGTGTGTGTGTGTGTATGCGTGTGTGTGTGTGTGTGTGTGTGTGTGTGTGTGTGTGTATGTGTATGTGTGTGTGTGTGTGTGTGTGTGTGTGTGTGTGTGTGTGTGTGTGTGTGTGTGGTGTGTTTGTGTGTGTGTGTGTGTGTGTGTGTGTGTGTGTGTGTGTGTGGGTGTGTGTGTGTGTGTGTGTGTGTGTGTGTGTGCATGTGTGTGTGTGTGTGTTTGTGCTACACTTGATTAAATTCTCTCACAAACCTGAGTATTGTATTTCATGTATAACTGCTGGATCAATTAATTTCCATTAGATTGTATAGTTGTATATAACACGATATACTTATTTGATAACCTTCAGAGTATGATGATCGATACCCAACTAAGTTGGTATACACTTATCCAAATTACAAATATAATAATTACAAACAAATATTTAAAAAAGCGAGAGAAAAAAAGACACATGAATAGTGTATGAATTTGTTGTGTTTTATTATTCCCGCTGTATTAATCCACTAATCCTATTATCCCTAACACAGTAAATCCCCTCTCCCCGCCATGAGATTAAACCCGAAGCCAAAAATCTCGTCCGCTGGTAGGGGGTAGTTATCGCTCCGTTTGCCTCACTACATATGAAAGTAATCGCCAGGAAATGTATTGGTCCAGGAGAGTAGCTGGAGGAATATGTTCAGGCGCTGAAGCCTCAAGGGTTTCATGGGCTTGGGGGACAATAGACAATAGATAGATATGGGAACTATCGTCAAGGAGGAGCTACTTCTCACTCCACAATTGGCTGCCATGTTATCGACCATAACGGCTTTACTAAAAATATTTCTAATCCATTTCTACAGCTTTTTTTTTTATTTATTTGAAGAAATTCGCAAGGCGGCAGAGTTCAAGGCACTTCTGAGCCTCTCTCTTAGATGCGTCCATGATGACCGGACCCGATCTAATTCGGATAAGTGGGAATTCAATCATCTTTATCCGGACAACGTGAATTTGGAATCCTTTTTTTCCAAGGTGTTGGAGCTGTTTTTTGAATCGAGGGAGTGAAAGGGGAGGTGAGGAGGGGGGAGTGAGGAAGGAGAGTGAGATAGGCGGAGAAGTTTGATGGGAGGCGAGAGTGGAGCGATTGAAGTGGCACTTGAGGTGAGGCTGAGGTGAGGCTGAAGAGTGGTGGTGGCGAGAGATGACTGGTGAGATGAGCCTTCCCCTGGAAGCCTCTACATCATCAGTCCTGGCCCGTAGTGTTGGCAGGTGTGTATTGAGAGCAGTGTTGGTAGTGTCGGGTGGTGTGGTGGTAAAGGTGTTGAGGATAGTTGGTAGTGAGGTGGGATGTTTACTGGAGGAACGAGGCTGTTGGGGAGCGGTAGTTAAGGGCGTGAGAGATGGGGTCGGGGCGTGCCAGCTGCTGTAGGGCCAGCTGGAGAAATGGTCCAGCGCCAAGAAAAAGCTGGTTCCTGCTGTACTGAAAATTAACTCGTGGTTCCGAAGGTCGAATGTTGGGAACATTTTCAGCTGAGGGAGGGGTGCCCTCAGCTGAGAGGGGGGGGGGAGTGTTCTCAGGTGTAGGGTGATTGATAGGAGATTGTATCACACTTGTTGAGAACCTTGGCGTGGAGGTCAACCTTGCCATGGAGGTCAACCTTGGCATGGAGGTCAACCTTGGCATGGAGGTCAACCATGCATGGAGGTCAACCTTGGCATGGAGGTCAACCTTAGCATGGAGGTCAACCTTGGCATGGAGGTCAACCTTGGCATGGAGGTCAACCTTGGCATGGAGGTCAACCTTAGCATGGAGGTCAACCTTGGCATAGAGGTCACTCTGTGAGGCACCAACAAGCTACACACGTAGACCAAACCAGCAACCAGACCTTCAATTGCGTTTCTGGCACTTCATAACGACTCAGGCTAAACAAACAGGAAATTCTATAATGTTCACACATTGACCTTGTGTGTGTGTAGCGGGAGTATGCAAATGAGGCACTCCTGATGCACTGAGTACATCTCTGTGTTGCCTAACAGGTTCAGCTGGGTATATCGACCTTTGAGATTATTAAGCGGTAATTCTTCGTAATTAAATCTGGCTTCATACCTAACTGTGTACGAGATCATTTGCATTATTAAGCGATAATTCTCTTTGTAGAAAATAGTTCCTCTTACAATCTAACCTGGATAATTGGGCCACGGAGCTACTTGGATGGATGAAGGGACCACAGTGATACTTGGATGGATGAAGGGGCCACGGAGCCACGGATTTTCTTCTTATGACGTTCCCCAAGTTCACTTACTTTGTATGTATTTCCATCTATGTTTGTGTACATTACTATGAAGCTCACTTATATGAAGTCTCGCTCTTCCTTAACTTTGGCTCCACTTGTGTAGAAATTGACCAGAGTAAGAGATAAAAAGATGGTTTAAGTATCTGGTGATGAGGGCTAATGGGAATGGGTTAGGAAGTAAGATGTATTGAGCAAAGGCAGCATAATGGGAGTCAGCGGCTCTAAGCTAATGGGTTGGAGTGTGAAAGGGTTTAACTCTGCATTAATTACATGCAGATTTAGAGGGTTAGACTAGTATAGTGGTGGCGGAAGGGTGGGGGGTGGGGGTGGGGTTGCAGAGAGCGGTTGGTAGTAGTGGTGGTGGTGGTGGTAGTAGTGGTGGTAGTTGTGGTGGTGGTGGTTAGCTTCTCTCTTTGTCCCCTGTGCTTCCTTCTTGTTGTTGTTTCTGCTGCCCCGATTCTCTCTTCATTTGTCATGTTCTTCTGAAGAAATATGGTGAGAGGTTTGTTTATGACAGTAATGGAATGAAAGCAATAGAGAAGAGAGGAGATGGACGGGAGAAGAGAGGAGACGGAACAAGGGAGAATACAGTTAGTAGGAGGAAGAAGGGAATCGACGAAAGGGAGAATGAAAAAAAAATGAGAAGCAAGGAAAATTAGTTTAAGAAGGGTAAGTAGATAGGGAAAGTGAAGAGGAGGAGGGGAGGCGAGGAAGGGGAGAGAGGCGACGAAGGGGAGAGGGGAGGCGAGGAAGAGGAGAGAGGGGGAGGAAGGGTAGAGGGAGGCGAGGAAGGGGAGAGAGGGGGAGGAAGGGGAGAGGGGAGTCAAGGAAGGGGAGGAGAGAGGGGAGAGAGGGGAGTCAAGGAAGGGGAGAGAGGGAGAGAGGGGAGGCGAGGAAGGGGAGAGAGGGCGAGGAAGGAGAGAGGGGAGTCAAGGAAGGGGAGAGAGGGGAGGCGAGGAAGGGGGAGAGTAAACGGGTCCAGATGCCGGTAGTCCTCGCGACGATGATGACCCGATAATCTGGCCGGCGATGGTGGTGTATTTCACCAGTAATCCCGGAGTTGCGTCCCTGCAGGAGCCTCCCCTGACCACACTCCATGGTCGCTGCCAACACTGCCCTCCTCTGTGGACACCCTGACGACTCCTGGGACACCCTGACGACTCCTGGGAGACCCTGACGACTCCTGGGACACCCTGACGACTTCTGGGACACCCTCAGAACTCCTGGGACACCCTCAGAACTCCTGGGACACCCTCAGAACTCCTGGGACACCCTCAGAACTCCTGGGACACCCTGACGACTCCTGGGACACCCTCAGAACTCCTGAGACGCCCTCAGAACTCCTGGGACACCCTGACGACTCCTGGAACACCCTCAGAACTCCTGGAACACCCTCAGAACTCCTGGGACACCCTCAGAACTCCCGGGACACCCTCAGAACTCCTGGAACACCCTCAGAACTCCTAAGACACCCCGAGGACTCCTGAGAAACCCAAATGACTCCGGGGACACCCTGAGGACTTGTAAAGACACCCAGAATACACCGAGGGAACATAACAAACTAGAGGCGCTCCTTCGTTTGGCCCACATTGTCAGCGTTCCTTTGGCCCAGAGTGAAAGGGTGGATGGTGGGGATAGATGGTTGGGAGGGGTGGATGGTGGGGGTGGATGGTGGGGGTGGATGGTTAGGGGATGGATGGGTGGGGAGTGGAAGTAGTAGAAGGAAGGGAGGGATTGAGCTGGATGGTGTCTTGTTTCAGTTTGTGATGACCATACCAGCTTGGACCAGCTTGGACCAGCTTGGACCAGCTTGGACCAGCTTGGACCAGCTTGGAGGGTCCCCCTGTCCTAGGGGAAGGTTTGAAGAGGCCTAGAGGTCGCACCCGTGTCATCTAGAGCTGTTGTTGTTGTTTAAGATTCGCTACCTGGAACAAAACGTTCTAGGTAGCACGGGCTATGGTGAACCCGTAGTGGACTGATTTCATCGAGAGCGTCTGGAGACCTCTAGGACAGACACTAGGACAGGCTCTAGGGATACTGAAGGACCTGGAAGGGAATGTCCGAAAACCTTCCCTAAAAGGATTCACAAGGATACCGATAAGGGAGCCACTAGGATAGCATGAAGGGAGCCACTAGGATAGCATGAAGGGAGCCACTAAGATAGCATGAAGGGAGCCACTACGATAGCATGAAGGGAGCCACTAGGATAACATGAAGAGAGCCACTAGGATAACATGAAGGGAGCCACTATGATAGCATGAAGGGAGCCACTAAGATAACATCACATAATCTATTAGAATAACATCAAGGGACACACTTAGAGAGTGTCGAGTCACAGGAAGGCACTCGAGGGAGGCACTCTGCAGTGGCATTAAAATTCCTCCCCAAGGATGCCACAGACAGGGCCACTGCAGAGGGCGTGGGGAGGGGGGGTGTGGGGTGATCGAGGAGGGGGAAATGGGGGGCGGGTGACAGGTGGTGTGGATACCAGACCCGTTTGTGCATCTCCTCATCCTCTCGGTTAATACGTCGTATTTCGTACGTACTGCGTTGGTTGCCCCTGACACCTGGAGGATAATTAGGGATGCCAGTAAACCCTGGCACTGGTGCCAAGCAGGCCAACAGGTTTCCCTTATCTAAGTGCAGTTACTGCCAAGCTGATACTTCGAATTCTCTGTTCCCCAACGTCAGACTGTTCATTTGCTAATTATAATGTTTAATGTGTAATACAGCGAAATAAAACAAGGGAGGGTGTTGGGAAATGGAGCATCAGACCTGCAGTGGTTCGAGACCTATGAAGCCCATTAGTGCTTCATGTGTTCCATTCTGCGAGGCTGTGGCTCCCTTTCCACCCAGGTGTTGTTCCTTCCTATGTTAATTTACAGGTATTGCAAGCAGACCTTCTACTGAACTCACCTAGCCTTTGGAAGGCACCCAGCTGGTGTCCACCAAGCTGGTGATAATAATCCAAGTCCTCTGTAATACCCGCCACCGAACACGATCCATAACTGAACCTGGTTCTAAAACAACCAGCGAATGGTGTTCTGTGGAAAGCATTGCGCTCAATAAACAAACCCGACTCCATGTCTGTGATGACATAGCTGGGATCGAACCCTGGGTACGTCGATTGGGAGTCGACGACGAAGCCCACTGTGATACATACAATGGTGTGATTTAATTAATAATTTGAAAACGTCGTGGCGAAACTACTAGCAAAGATCTCTCTAATATATTTCAGGGATTTTCGAAACTTTTCCAAAACAATTCACGCATGTAATAAGAGATAAAAGAGGAAGTTCGGAATGTCCCCTTGAGCGATGCTCTCTGGAAATTTGATATCACCTGAGCGAAAGATTTGGAACTTGTTCTGTGACTTGATAGGATGAACTAATAAATATTTACTCATTCAAGTGTTTTCGTCAAAGTTCACACCTATATGTGAAATAAATGACCGTTCACCATTACTATTAAAGCTGCCAGATAATCTGAAATATATATATATATATATATATATATATATATATATATATATATATATATATCTTGCTTATCCTCTCTTGCTTAACACCTGTCCTGCCTACCACCCTCCATCCCTTCCTCTTCCCTCTCTTCCTTCCCCGCCCTCTCCTTCCCTATCTCTTCCCTCTCCTCCCTCCTTCTAGTCTCTCCCTCCATCCTTGTCCTCCCTCCTATCTCGTGCTTCACCCTTCCCCGGATGAATGACTGTGGCCATTGCTGGGTCTGAAGCAACAGGTGAACATCCTCTTTTAATGGGAATAGAGTCACGTCCGGTTGAGGGCTGAAAGTCCGGTTGAGGGCTGAAGATCCGGCTGAGGGGCTCGTGGTTCAGTTGAGGTGGTTCAATTACTGAGCTTGCACCAGTACTTTTCCACTCATATCCGACATAGGCAAAGACGCTAACTATAGTATTGTATCATCCTTTGCAGATGACACTAGGATTTTTATGAGTATACAATATAAAGGACACGGCAAACCTCCAGTCATATGCAAATCAGGTCTTTCAATGGGCTACAGGAAATAATATGGTATTTAATGAAGGTAAGTTCCAGCTCTTGTACTACGGTAAAAATGAAAATATAAAAACGGAAACCACGTACAAAACTCAGTCAAATCATACCACAGAACGAAAAATAAAAGTAAAGGATAAAGGACCTTTAAAGAACATAATAAAGTAGCCGTCACAACTGCAAGAAAAATGACAGGTTGGATAACAAGAAACTTTCAAACAAGAGATAATATGCCAATGATGATACTCTTCAAGACGCTAGTACTCTCTAGAGTGGAGTACTGCTGCACAATGACAGCCCCTTTCAAAGCTGGAGAAATTGCTGACCTGGAGAGCGTGCAGCGACCCTTTACTGATAGAATCCACTCAGTAAAACATTTAAACTATTGGCACCGACTAAAATACCTTTAATCTGTATTATCTTGAGCGCAGGCGAGAGAGAGATACATAATTTACGCATGGACAATAGTAGAGGGGCTGGTCCCAAACCTGCACACAGAAATAACACCACATCAGACCAGGAGGCATGGCAGGATGTGCAGAATACCCCCGTTGAAGAGCAGAGGTGCAACAGGTACTTTGAGAGATCAACTATCAACAGATGTTGATAGTTGATCTGTGCTCTCATACGTCATACAGGCTGTGACTCATACTTCAGGCAGCGAGCAGCCGCGTCCAACAGCCTGGTTAACCAGACCACAAACCAGGAGGCCTGGTTGGCGTCATATATATATATATATATATATATATATATATATATATATATATATATATATATATATATATATATATATATATATATATATATATATATATATATATATATATATATTGTGTGTACTGATATAAATGTACTCACCTAAATGTATTTGATGGATAGAGCAGTTGGCAATGAACATCGCCTTACCAACTGGCTGTTGTCTGGTACAAATGGCGTCTGAAAAGTCATTGTTTACATTCCTGAAAGCAGCCATTATGTTAGCTAGGATATCCTTGTATGTGCAACTGTGTGTGTGTGTTTTATTATTTTGCTGACGTACAAGCACATGCGCACACGCATATACTCACCTTGTTGTGCTTGCGGGGGTTGGGCTCTGGCTCTTTGGTCCCGCCTCTCAACTGTCAATCAACTGGTGTACAGGTTCCTGAGCCTACTGGGCTCTGTCATATCTACATTTGAAACTGTGTATGGAGGACGGATTTAGCAAAGGAAAATCTTTTAAGACAAACTTTCCTGACATTCAGCGATAAGATAACAAAAACCGAAGGGCGAAAAGAACAGGCAGACTGCATATTCCTCGACTGTCAGAATGCATTCGATGCTGTCCTGCACACGAGACTCCTACTCAAGCAGGCTGGTGTATCGAGAAGACTCCTAAGGTGGGTTCGAGAGTACCTCTCAAGAAGGAAGCGAAGGATCACAGTGAGAGCCAAGATATCAACAGGTTATGAGTGTTGATATCATGAGAACCTCAAGGGTCGGCTCTAAAACCCGTTCTTTTTCTAATATCTTCCAACAGCTCTGACAGGAAACTGGTTCTCCATATCAGTGTTTGCATATGAGGCAAAACTAATGAGACAGTCAGGACAGAGATAGATTTTGATGCATTGCACGTGGATTTAGACACACTCCGGAACTGGTCTAAACAAATGGCTGCTAGAAGTTAACCCAGCCAAATGCAAAGTTATGAGAATTGGAGCAGAAGTGCGAAGACCAGTATAGCAGTATAGGATAAAGGGAAGACAGATTCCTCAGTCAGAAAAGGAGACAGATCTGGGAGTGGACATAACGCCAAATCTGATGCCACAAGCCCACAGGAGCAGAATAACAACAGCTGCGTATGGAATACTTGGCAATGTTCGTATATCCTTCAGAAACTGGGACAAGGGCCTTTCCGGGGTCGTATATATACAGCGAAATATGTATACCCGAAATATATATCCACATATATGTATCTACATCCGGCATGAAACCCTCACTTCAAAACGAAAAGGAAGCTTGCAAAAATGTCCAAAGTTATGCAACGATGTTTGTTTCTGAGCTGGTTGAGGTATGAGGAAAGATTGAAAAGAACTGGACTGTAACTCACTGGAAGAAACAAAAATGAGGGGACATGATAAAGACATGTAAGATTCTAAGGGGAAATTGTCCAAGCAGACAAGTAGCATTGTTCATGCTCGGGGCAACAGTACTAGGAGTGTGGATAGAAGTAGAAACAGAAATGAGTTAGAGACAACTAAAGGATATTTAGCAGCGTTAGATCTGCCAATAAATGGAGTAGGTTAAAAGCAGAAGACGTTGAAGAAGACTCGAATCAACATTTTAAATGTAAACATGATAAAAATCGTGATGAATGAGTCATTATATTACTCTAAAAACGTTAAGAAGGTGGGGCCAGGAGCCTAGCTCGACCTTACAAACACATCCAGGCAAGTACATCTATTTTGAATTTACACTCACACACACACACACACACACATTAGGCATCAGGAAGCTAGAAAAAGCGTAGTCCAAGAGTGAAAACTCGATCCTCAAAGCACAAACAGGTAAATGCAAAAACACACAATAGTTTCATTACACGGAAAGCTCCTCCTATCACTGAACAATGAGACCAAGAGCCATCGTTCTTGTGAGGCATCTTGGGGTTCCTCGTCCTCCCTCCTTACATACATCAACAAAGAAATACAACAATATAATAATTTTGTGAACAAAAATGTTTTTTTTAAAGTAAGATCATCATAAAATAAGAATTCAGAAAACTACAGAAGGTCTATTGGACCATACGAGGCAGCTTCTATTTATTTCCACTCAAACTCATTACAAAATATGTCTAACCTACGCTTGAAACAATCCAGTGATCCCAGGTCTAGTATGTTAATTGATTTATTGAATAAATTACAGCTATTTTATTTCCAAATTTATGTGTCTATGTTCGCTGAGTCTTAACTATCCAATTGGCGTGAATTGTTTGGTGTTGTGGTTTGTGTCGTTTAAATGTATCTCCTTTTATTCATTATATTCTTAGTCTAACCACTTGGGCTGGACGGTAGAGCGACGGTCTCGCTTCATGCAGGTCGGTGTTCAATCCCCGACCGTCCAAGTGGTTGGGCACCATTCTTTCTCCCCGTCCCATCCCTTATCCTGACCCCTTCCTAGTGCTATATACTCGGTTGTGGTAGGTGTGGTTTGTGGTAGGTGTAGTTGTGGTAGGTGTGGTTGTGGTAGGTGTGGTTGTGGTAGGTGTGGTTGTGGTAGGTGTGGTTGTGGTAGGTGTGGTTGTGGTAGGTGTGGTTGTGGTAGGTGTGGTTGTGGTAGGTGTGGTAGTGGTAGGTGTGGTTGTGGTAGGTGTGGTAGTGGTAGGTGTGGTTGTGTAGGTGTGGTTGTGGTAGGTGTGGTTGTGGTAGGTGTGGTTGTGGTAGGTGTGGTTGTGGTAGGTGTGGTTGTGGTAGGTGTGGTTGTGGTAGGTGTGGTTTGTGGTAGGTGTGGTTGTGGTAGGTGTGGTAGTGGTAGGTGTGGTCAGGTGGTAGGTGTGGTGGTGGTAGGTGTGGTCTGTGGTAGGTGTGGTTGTGGTAGGTGTGGTTGTGGTAGGGGCTTTAGGGCTTGGCGCTTACCCCTAAAAATTCATTCATTCATTCCCACCTCACTCTCACTATCTGTTACTTGGCTCTTTCTTTCTCTGTCTCTCTCTCTCTCTCTTTTCCATTCTCCCTTTAATCGTCTCCTATCCTTCTTTAATCCTTTCCTCCCTATCTCTCCTCGTGCTTCCCTCTCTCTATCTACCCTTTCCCCTTTGCTCTTCCCTAT
>WNGS01072847.1:4561727-4572705 GCA_020271785.1 Procambarus virginalis | reverse complement strand
CAGAGGAAGTTTTAGAAGAAAAACAATGTAGAAGCAAATGGATACACAAAATATAAAACGAGAATTATGACAGAATGAAGAGGAGAAAAGGCAGTAGTAATACACATCTATAACACGACGGTGAATAACAGAAGGCTCAAACACGATCACAATGGTGCCCCCCCCCAAAAAAAAAAAAACAGCTTGTCTAGCCCCCCCCCCAAAAAAAAAGCTTGTCTAGCCCCCCCCAAAAATATAAAAAAGCTTGTCTAGACACCCCCCACCCCAAAAAGTGAACACCCTACGGTGGCCCACAGACACAAGGTACAACTCATAAGCACGACGGAGAAACAGAAGGGGTGGATACAAGGGGGTGAACGAGCAGGGTATGAGACATGGAGGTCTAAGCTAGTGGAGGCAATAGTCCAGAAACTTCCTAACACGACACAAAAGATACGAGAATGGAGCTTATTGTCTTTACTCAAAAACGGAAGCGGCGACCACTGTGCCACGGCCTGACTTCTTAGTGATGATGTAGGCCATAATAAAGAAAACAAGGGGGGAATAAAGCTAGTATAAAAGAAAGGAAATTACGACCAAATTAGATCATTTCTATGCCAGACAAACCGGGGAAAGAGACCTGAAGGGAAAAAACATAAACAAAAAATGATAGCCCTTGTAAGTTGTGGAATGTGGAGGCAGAGAATATGTACACCAGTCAGGGCCGCCCGTGACACCAGCTCCTGGCGCCACTGACGCCAACTCCTGGCGCCCCTGACACCAGCTAGTCCCGAGAAAACAAAACAATCATACCGTAGTGGTTTACTATCGAGGGACTCCATGGTTTGTGTTCTCACCTATTTGTGCTTGCGGGGGTTGAGCTCTGGCTCTTTGGTCAAGAGCCAGAGTGTGTGTGTGCCAAAAAAGAGTTAGTAGGAAGTAGGTGGAAAGGAATTATCAGGAATTAAAGGGAGAAAGCGCCAAGCCATTATGACTATATAGCACTTGGAAAGGGTCAGGACAAGGATTTGGAATGGGACTTATTACCCTCAGGAGGCAATAAAGATGCTAAGCAGACATTAGGAGGAGTCTGCAGAGAGGTCAGGAGCTTTAAGCGTGTGCTGGGAAGGCTGGAAGAAGCTCTGAGCCTCATTAAATAGAAAAGGAAAAGGGATGGTATATCATCATAAAACAGATAATTAGCAAAAGGTCAGAAAAATATTTGTAAGGTTGTAAAGGTCAACAGGTAACTATTGAAGATCAACACAGTTGCAGCTATAGAGACTTCTGATGCTGCCAGACGTCAGAGAAGGGGATACGAGATCAGAAGTATTCTTGACCATCACAGAGGAGAGATCACACACAAAATAGCTTTTGGCGGGTTGGAATCTGTTAAAAATTCCAGGATTAGGATAGAAATCCATACACAATATATGGATAGAGATCCACACAAAATACCAGGCGGGTAGGAATTCACCAAACATATAAGGAAGACACTAGGAAGTTGCCAGAAAAAATTAACAGCTTGAATGTCACCAAAGGTAATAATAATAATAATAATAATAATAATAATAATAATAATAATAATAATAATAATAGGAAGCCACAATAAATATTAGAAGGAAACTAGGAGGCAAGAGAGAGAGGCTAAGAGGAAGGATATTTTTAGCATATTTCATACCACAGACGAAGCCATACATTTATACAATGGACACCAGCATATATATATATATATATATATATATATATATATATATATATATATATATATATATATATATATATATATATATATATATATATATATATATATATATATATATATATATATATATATATATATATATGTATATTATATATATATATATATATATATATATATATATATATATATATATATATATATATATATATATATATATATATATATATATAATATACACATTTTCCTGTCCTTCATGGATAAGGTTAGAGGTCTATTAGGCACCATATAGCGCAGTGAGGTAATGAGCACTCAACCACAGAAGGTGACTGAAGGGTTTTTATAATGCTAGCCAGGTATACAAGCACGGAGGTGAGCCCGTCTGGCAGCGGTGTGACACTGCGAATATGAGGGAGGCAGCGCAAGTATGCCAGGCAGCGGACGCGGAGGTAATTGTCTAAGTTTGAACTGGATTAGAATCACCACGCTGCTCAATCTGTCTGGCGGGCGAGGGAAGGGGGCAACGAGGGGAAAGGGTGGGAGGTTACACTGTGAGGGGGATGGAGAAGGCAGCGGGGAAGGTGAGAGGGTGATGAGAAGCCAAGTGAAAGGGTTCAGTCAAGCTCTCTTCCATGACTGTGGGTCATGGAAGAGAGAGGTGAGAGGAAGAGAGGTGGGTGAGAGGACTACATGGGCGAACGGAAAATTCAAGAAAAGGTTGAAGTATTTGTTGATGCGATGTAGCTTCGGTCTGTGTCGGTCTGCCGCTGGGGTCGCTGCGTCACGGGCGACTCACATAACTGTATCCATTGCCTGACATTTCGACTCAATTCATATCTTCGCCAGGCCTAAAACAACAACAAAAATGTACGATGTTGTCATGATGCATAAAAACAAAAACATTTTATGAAAGCAATATAAAATGTAAAATAAACCTCTTGTGAAACATTGTTTCATAGACAGGGTCCCCTAGCGAGGGCGAGTTGGTCACACAGTGTAGGGAGCCCCTGTGTACTGTCCACCAGGAGGTGTCCCCCCATTCATGGGTATGGAGACCAAGAGGGCGTGGCTGGGTACCTGGTTGATGGGTACTTATGAGGCCGTTATAGGAGGGCTTCCTCACAAACCAGTGGGTACAAAGCTTCACTAAGAAGACCCGCTTCACTCGAATTTCAAAACACTACTTCTTCCTCAGGTGGACTCGAGCGCTGGCCCCTGGGAATGACAGGCAAGTATTGTGTACGTTATATAGCTTTTCCACATATATACACACACAGACACACACGTTCCGAAAATAATTAGTTTGGAGTATAGCCTAATACTCCGTTATAGCCTAATATTTCCTTTAGCGTTTAGCGTTCCTTTAATTAAGGAAGCATATATTAAACGAATGGTTCTTGAGTCTACACAAGAAAAAATAAAGTAATAATCATCACCAATAAATTGTAATTGTCTAAATTACAATTAGCTTTGAGAAGCTCACTGTAGGAACGACTCGCATCATAAATATTTGCTACAGAATCTGTTGTTAATATCCAGATGGAAGAGGACGACGTTATTGTCTTTTATCGTCAGTGTTCTCCAGCTGTGGAGTGGAGGGGGTGATGTGGAGTGGGTAGATGATGTGGAGTTGGGGGGGGATGATGTGGAGTAATGGGCGTGGAATACATTGTGGGCTTGCATACGAAAGTAATAAGGGTAGGAAGGACTAGGAGTGTACGGGTTAGGAGCTTGGGAGGCATTGGGGGAGGGAGGGAGGGAGGGGTATGCGGAAGCAAAGAGCCTATAGGTAAGTAGTATCCCCCCCACCTCTAGGGGAGGTGGGGGGGGGTAGGAAGGGGGTCGTGCGCAAGTATGGAGGAGGTTATCTTAAGATAATTTCGGGGCTTAGCGTCCCCGCGGCCCGGTCCTCGACCAGGCCTCCTTTTTTTTGAGATATATACAAGAGTTGTTACATTCTTGTAGAGCCACTAGTACGCGTAGCGTTTCGGGCAGGTCCCTGGAATACGATCCCTGTCGCGAAGAATCGTTTTTTCAACCAAGTACACATTTTACTGTTGCGTTAAACAGAGGCTACAGTTAAGGAATTGCGCCCAGTAAATCCTCCCCGGCCAGGATACGAACCCATGACATAGCGCTCGCGGAACGCCAGGCGAGTGTCTTACCACTACACCACGGAGACTGTGGGGTAGGGAGAGACTGTGGGGGTTTTTGTTACACATCCCCACGAAGCAGCCCGTAGCAGCTGTCTAACTCCCTGGTACCTATTTACTGCTAGGTGAACAGAGGCATCAAGGTAAAAGAAACTGCCCATTTGTTTCTGCCTCCACCAGGGATCGAACGCGGAACCTCAGAACTACGAATCCCAAGCGCTGTCCACTCAGCTGTCAGACCATTGGGGGGGAGAGGTCGTGCGCAAGTATGGAGGGGGGAGGAGGGTCGTGTGCACGTATGGAGGGAGGGAGGAGGGTCGTGTGCGCATATGGAGGGGGGGAGGAGGGTCGTGCTCAAGTATGGAGGGGGGAGGAGGGTCGTGCGCATGTATGGTGGGAGGGGGAGGGGTCGTGCGCAAGTATGGTGTGGGGGGGGAGGGGTCGTGCGGGTAATGCGACCGACAGACAGCCTTCCCTCGTCTCATTATGCCTCACACTCCCCAGAATGGAGACCGCCGCCACACAAATGAAAATTCCTGAATATACGGCCACTGGGGATCTGTTTCTTGCTCCCGAGGACGGTAAGGAGGAGGAGGTGCAGGAGAAGAATGGGAAGAAGAAAGAAGATTGGGAGCAGGAGGAACAAGAGGAGAATGGGAGGAGGGAAAAGAAAATGCTAGGGGGTCGCGGACAATAAGCCACAATAGCGAGGGTGGAATCACACACACACAAAACCCACACTTCTAAAGATCAAGATAGCGACGCCGTTCAAGGCAGCTCTGGACCATTACCAGGTCGTGTAGAGAAAAAGTGGTAGAGAACGTTGTTGTTGTTTAATATTCAGCTACTCGGAACAAATTGTTGCAAGTAGCACGGGGTATGATGAGCCCGTAGTGGAGTTACCTGGCACAGGAGCGAGGCTTTTACTTGTGTCCATTTTTTTTTTAAGATACCATCTCACATAAATATAACCCAGCATAATGGGGTTCATAAACAGGGGGTTTGGCGGGTGCATGGAATGGACATTGGCATTTGTTTATGAGGATGGGCTGACACACGACTCACAACTGATGACGGAGGTAATTTTCTTGAGCGGTGTTTCGCTGATGACCTCTGCTCGCATCGCAAGTGTGTAAACAGCCCGTCCTCTAAACAAAGTTCCAAAGACCATTCCACCCACCCGCCAAACCCCCTGTTTATGAATGAAAAACGGTTTACACACGACTCACAACTGATGACGTCATAATACTTCCGGAACAAGTGCTTCACTGACGACTTTTGTTCGAACCACAACGCTGTAAATGCTTCATCCACGTACTACAAATACAAACAATCGCCAACACAACCTAAAAACCTAACCTAACCAATGCCTAAATATGCACAATATGCTAATATATAATAAGATTAATTAATATTTGAGAAAAGTTCTGTTTTGAATGAACAGCATGTTAAAATTTTATGAATGCGTCTTTGGGGTCGACCGCTGGATAGAATGGACTTGGTCTGAGGGCGGGTTATCTTGAGATCTTGAAGTTATCTTGAGATGATTTCGGGGCTTTAGTGTCCCCGCGGCCCGGTCCTCGACCAGGCCTCCACCCCCAGGAAGCAGCCCATGACAGCTGACTAACACCCAGATACCTATTTTACTGCTAGGTAACAGGGACATAGGGTGAAAGAAACTCTGCCCATTGTTTCTCTCCGGCGCCCGGGATCAAACCCGGGACCACAGGATCACAAGTCCAGCGTGCTGTCCGCTCGGCCGACCGGTACCCATTGTTGCTGTAAATGCTTCACAAAACCTAACCTACACCTAACAATACAGTGAATTTTATTGTTCATTAATATTAATTTATATACGAGGAAAAGCCTATTTTTTATTACACAGTATGTTAAAATTAACGAGTTTTTCGTTAATTTAATTAACGCGTCTCGGAGGACGAGCGCCAGAGCCTGGCCTGAGGACGGGAGACATGAGGAAAGGTTTTTGTAACTGACGGTTCCTGGGACACTGAGTACTGTATGGTACAGGGAGCCGTAGGGAGCCGGTCGGCCGAGCGGACAGCACGCTGGACTTGTGATCCTGTGGTCCCGGGTTCGATCCCGGACGCCGGAGAGAAACAATGGGCAGAGTTTCTTTCACCTTATGCCCCTGTTACCTAGCAGTAAAATAGGTACCTGGGGTGTAATCAGCTGTCATGGGCTGCTTCCTGGGGGTGGAGGCCTGGTCGAGGACCGCGCCGCGGGGACACTAAAAAAGCCCCGAAATCATCTCAAGATAACCTCAAGATGGTCAACTTTGTTAGAAAGTAAATGTTAGCGTCCTTCCTCCCTCTCTGCCCCTGGAGGCCTGGACCAACGACCGTGAACCACTTGGTGGGGACGACAGTAGACGATTGATGATTGATAAAGATTAAGCCACCCAAAAGGTGGCACGGGCATGAATAGCCCGCAAGTGGCTAGCAGTAGACCTCCAAGGTCAAGAATTATATCCCAAAGGGAACTGGAGGAGTAGCCATCTTAACACAATTAACCAGTCCCCCCCCCCCCCCCCCGACACCCTGCACTAAGACAGTCAATTAATTTCAACCTTGTTGAATTTCAACAGGAATCATTTCGCGTAGTATGCGTCAAATACACAAGACCGACACAAGAGTGAAGTCTACACATATTTATGCACATAAAGATGGTTTGGCTTGGGAGACAAATCTTCGAACGCTAGAGAAAAGGAGGCACAGGGGAGACATAATTACGACATATAAGATACTTGAGCATTGACAATCTACAGACACTATTGACTGCGTATGAGACAAGGACGAGAGATTACACATAGACACCAAACATTCAAATATTGGAATCACCCATTTAATGGTTTAGGTGGAACGCTGTACATCAATATGTTGCAAAGTATACATGCATACACACATATACATAAGTCAACCGGGAGCTGGAGCTCAAACAGGAGAACTTCAAGGGACATACACGCAGTGTAAAGTGGTTAAGCAGGTCTTTATTAACTTTCAATACTAAATATTAACAATGTAAGGAAAACACATTTAAGCTACGCGCTAATGAAGCTAAGTTCTCGCGAAACGTGAAAACGGCCCAACTTTAACGAAATGACAAGAAGAGATCTACATTAATTAAGAATAACGAAATCCAATAAAGTCCAGAGCTGTGAATTATTCATCTGGCCTTCTTGACTCTCAGCATTTACAGGAGTGGAGTGAGAGCCGCGTGTGGAAATCCACGCAGGACGGACCAAGAGTTGTTTTGAGAGTTGCGAGGCGACGCCACTGGCCCAAACTCTCGTACCGCAAACGGCCCAAACTCTCGTACCGCACACACACACACCCGCGCGGCGGGTTATGAAGACCCGTCAGCCGCCCCCAAACCACAATACTCTTAACAAAATGAAAGCCGTAAAGCCAAATTGTGACTAGCATGGGCTTCAGAACCGAGTTGTAATTCTTTGGAATGATCCTGGAGAGAAAGAGTGAATGAGAGAAGGTGCTGTGGTGCGGAGTTTTATGTCTGTCGGTCGCTTTGTGTATGCTGAGGGCTTGTAGTTTTTCTTTCTACCATTTTCATTTAAAAATATACAACAAAATTCAATTAAATAGCGATTCCAATACTCCATTGTTGGATTACATTATATATATATATATATATATATATATATATATATATATATATATATATATATATATATATATATATATATATATATATATATATATATATATATATATATATATATATATATATATATATATATATATATAAGTTGCAAGGGTACCACCACTGGTGCAAATGTGGGGACCCATAGCCTCGGAGAAGAAAATAAGGAGTATTCAGAGAAGACTTGTGGATTCTCACTGAACACTAATATTTTCTTCTCCTATCACCCCATTCTTTTGTATATACATATATATTTGTTTTATTTAAACTTTGTTAAAAAAAAAAAGGAGTTACATATAGGGTACAAAGATGATTATCATAAGTTGTCGAGTTCCTCCAGCTCCTCAGATGGCGGGCAGGAACCCTGAATGCAGTGCGCATTTCCCCTCTGTATCGCCACTCTGAGGCGCTGGGAAATATATATATATATATATGCTCTGCCAAAACTTATATTCGCTTGGGGTGAGGTGGCACAGGACGGGATTGAAATGAAGAAGGGGATGAATGGCATAATAGGTATTCATATGCCATTAAATCCCTGTGTTCTTGTTTCTACTGTCTCTGTGTTGGTATGGGGTTTTGAAGTGGGTAGAATGTAATTATGTATTAACTGGCTGTTGATTGCTGGTTTTGACTTTTTGATGCGTAGGGCCTCGCTGATGTCGAGTCTTCTGTTGTCGTTATACCTGTCAGTTATTTCTGTGTTGCTTGTTAAGATTTCTCTGGTGATGGTCTGGTTGTGTGAGGGGATTATATGCTCCTTGATGGAGCCCTGTTGCTTGTGCATTGTTAATCACCTAGAGAGAGACGTTGTTGTCTTGCCTAAATACTGAGATCTTTGGGGCTGACAGTCCCCAAGTGGGCATGTGAAGGCATAGGTGACGTTGGTCTCTTTTAGGGCGTTCTGTTTGGTGTCTGTAGAGTTCTTCATAAGTAGGTTTGCCGTCTTTTTGTTTTGTTCGCTGCAGACTTCACACAGTTTCAAATGTAGATATGATAGAGCCCAATAATCTCAGGAACCTGTACAGTAGTCGTTAATTAAAGAGTAGAGAGACGGGACCGGAGAGCCGCAGCTCAATCTCCGCAAGCTCAATTAGGTGAATACACACACACACACGCAATGAATACAAGAACCATTGAACTCCAGACACATTGAAGTCTTGTGTCAAGGTGGTTGAAATCAAACAAGAGAAAGTGGAATGGGCAGACTGCATCTTCCTTGATTACCTGGTTGATACCTGGTTGGTTGATACCTGGTTGATGGGGTTCTGGGAGTTCTTCTACTCCCCAAGCCCGGCCCGAGGCCAGGCTTGACTTGTGAGAGTTTGGTCCACTAGGCTGTTGCTTGGAGCGGCCCGCAGGCCCACATACCCACCACAGCCCGGCTGGTCCGGAACTCCTTGGAGGAATAAATCTAGTTTCCTCTTGAAGATGTCCACGGTTGTTCCGGCAGTATTTCTTATGCTTGCTGGGAGGACGTTGAACAACCGTGGACCTCTGATGTTTATACAGTGTTCTCTGATTGTGCCTATGGCACCCCTGCTCTTCACTGGTTCTATTCTGCATTTTCTTCCATATCGTTCACTCCAGTACGTTGTTATTTTACTGTGTAGATTTGGGACCTGGCCCTCCAGTATCTTCCAGGTGTATATTATTTGATATCTCTCTCGTCTTCTTTCTAGTGAGTACATTTGGAGAGCTTTGAGACGATCCCAATAATTTAGGTGCTTTATCGCGTCTATACGTGCTGTATATGTTCTCTGTATTCCCTCTATTTCAGCAATCTCTCCTGCTCTGAAGGGGGAAGTGAGTACTGAACAGTACTCAAGACGGGACAGCACAAGTGACTTGAAGAGTACAAGCATTGTGATGTGATCCCTGGATTTGAAAGTTCTCGTAATCCATCCTATCATTTTTCTGGCTGTCGCAATATTTGCTTGGTTATGCTCCCTAAACGTTAGGTCGTCAGACATCATTATTCCCAAATCCTTTACATGCTGTTTTCCTACTATGGGCACATTTGATTGTGTTTTGTACTCTGTATTATGTTTAAGGTCCTCATTTTTACCGTACCTGAGTACCTGGAATTTATCACTGTTAAACATCATGTTATTTTCTGATGCCCAGTCGAAAACTTTATTAATATCAGCTTGAAGTTTTTCAATGTCTTCAGCCGAGGTAATTTTCATACTGATTTTTGTGTCATCTGCAAAGGATGATACGAAGCTGTGACTTGTATTTTTGTCTATATCTGATATGAGAATAAGGAAAAGCAGCGGTGCAAGGACTGTACCCTGAGGTACAGAGCTTTTAACTGCACTTGGACTAGATTTTATATGGTTGACCGTTACTCGCTGAGTCCTGTTTGACAGAAAACTGAGTATCCAGCGTCCTACTTTACCGGTTATTCCCATTGACTTCATTTTGTGTGCTATCACGCCATGGTCACATTTATCGAAAGCCTTTGCGAAGTCCGTGTATATCACATCAGCATTCTGATTGCTTGAAAACATTTGACTGTTACAAAACTACTGTGAAGGACAAGTTCACTCGCATGTTGAATTCACACTACTTACCTGGATGGCCGAACCTACATTCTTTATCCAACTTGTGGACTAGTCTCGCTGTGCTAATACGTCAAGTCTTCAACAGCGAGAGAGATGGTTGCGAGATTAGAGATAATAGAGAAATTATTTCCTTTCATTTAATAGGAAATAAGCGAGAGAAAATTAATTACATAGCAATACTAAATTCGACTTTTAATTGTCAAAATCGTTCAAAGAACTTGGGCATTTTCCCGTGAGAGGAGAGGCTAGCGGCCGTGTCCGGGGGGGGGGGGGCAGAATAGAGGGAGGGGGGAAGACGGGACACGGAGAAGGAAGGGAAGGAAAGGGGAACAAGGAGGGAATGGTGTCTACGGGGAGGGGCATTGAAGAGGTTAAGGGGAGGGAAGTGGGAGTTTAAGGAAAGGGGAAAGAGTTAATGGGACGGTGATGGGGAAGAGTTATAGTATACAGGGGAAAAATAAGAGAGGTGGGAGGGGAGTGGAGAAAAGAAGAGGAGTGAAGGGAGGGGGGGGATGAGTGGTGTAGGGGGGGGGGATAATACCCAGTAAATGTTTTAACATTCTGTCAACTATGAATGCGTCCATTGATTTGCATCCCGGCACATCAAAGTGTAGCCAGCTCTGGCGGAGCGTGGAATGTCCATTTCAGCGAGCTGGGAGGCAACAACCTGCTATGTCCCCTGGGCGCTGCCACGCTACTCCCGCCCTTACCGACCCCTGGCACAGCCACCCACCTTCCCGGCCTCCCGACCCACCTTTCCACTACATATGATTCTATGATGGAAATTTATTTGTTCCCTCTCATTGCAGACAGAACGACGCGGCGGCACTAGGCTTGTGCGCCAGGGGAGAGTGGCCCTTGCGTGGGAGGGCGTAAGGGCGCATTTATCCATGGGGGGG
>WNGS01072847.1:4539432-4553115 GCA_020271785.1 Procambarus virginalis | reverse complement strand
ATAGTTCGTGTCGTGGCCGTCTTTGTCCTTTCTTATTCTCATAACGACGTTGGCTGCGTTGAAGGACCGTAGCGTGTTCAGAACCCCCCCATGAGCATTGTGCGGTCCTGACCTGCCTTCTTCGGTAGTTAGTATCGTCCGAAGACCCGTAAATAAATCCATTCTTTTTGTTAAGTGGTTCTCATGGATCAGACGCAAGTGGGCCCCATACTGGCCCATGCGGGGCAGAGGGGTGGCAGCTGGGGTGGTGGGTGGCAGGGGGTGGGGGGTAGAGATGGGGTTTGCGGACACCAGGGGGTTGAAGACTGGGGGGTGCAGGAAAGAGGAGAGACAAGCTGCTATCATCCTTTCCTTCCGTCTTCCAGGACAGGAAGGCCAGACCAGTAATCCTGCCAGCTAGGGTAACGGCACAATGGTCCTGTGTGTGGGACTCCTGGCTGCTACCCCACAGTGGTCGTGTAGGACTCCTGGTCCTCTCCACAGTGGTCGTGTAGGACTCCTGGGTCCTCTCCCACAGCGGCCTCGCGTAGGGTTCGTGGTTGGCCTCCCAGTGATCTTTCCTCAGACACAATTACCATGCACCCAAAACACAAATAAATCCCTCGTTCATAGCACACTCTTCACTCTCTCACCTACACCTCTCCCTCTCTTTCTCGCACCTACACCCCTCACTCACTCCCTCCCTCCGTGTACCACCAGGCTGTTGTGTCTCCGCCATCTCGTCTTTCTCTCTGGCGGTCGCTGACGCTCGTGGAATCTGGTCCGCCGTTTAAGCCGACGTAATAAGGGGTTAATTGCCGAGATGTTGGGATCGATATTCTCACGGCAACTGGAGCCAGCTGGTGGGGCGGGCGTGGTAAATCAAGATCGCTGGCCAAGCTGAGCGGGAGATGGTCTCTTGTGTACCTGGTCACTATCAGGTGTCTCCACTGCATCTGGTCCCTCTCTGGTGGTGTTCTCCACCCCGCACCCCCTTCCTCCTCCTCTCTCCTCTCTCTTCTCTCTCTGTCTCTGTCTCTGTCTCTCTCTCCTTCTCTCCTTGCCACCAGTCACACTGGTAAATATTGAAGTCTCCCATAACGTGGACTCCACCCATAGGAGAGAACAACAGATTCTTCTGACTAAACAGTAAGACGCCCTAGATAAAGGAGGATCTGTCTAATGGTGGATGAGTTTGGTGTTGAGCTGGAGGCCTATTAGCCAGGAGGGGACTATGAAGGCCTATGCAGTTGATAATAATAATTTTAAGAATTATTATTATTATTATTATTATTATTATTATTATTATTATTATGATCATACTAAATATACATTGTCCTTCCAAAGTATATTTTGAGTAATTATATATATATATATATATATATATATATATATATATTATATATATATATATGTAATATGTATGTATGTATCTAGACACAGGTATGGACACACCTGGTGCCACTGCCGACGCCCACGGCTTCAGACATGCTCTGGCCACCGGCCACGCCATCCTTGACGCCCACGCCACCCCACCACGCCCACGCCCACCTCCCCCCACCACGCCCACGCCCACCTCCCCTCACCCCTCCCTACTGCAATACGACCCTCGTCGGCGCCCACTGTTGACCTGGTGATACTGGGGGTTGGGGTTGGGGGGAGGGAGGTGGCGTGACGCCTTCAAAATCCCGAAAATCCAACCTGAAAATTCTGAAAATCTGAAAATCCAACCCTTTCAAGGTAAGGTTAGGTCCTCATGAATACCTCACTCGACCCTCCTAACTCAACCTCTCCCCCTCACAACCCCTGCTATTCCTCAGCCTCTAAAATAGGGGGGGAATGTTGTACACCAATGAGGGTCCTTGTAGTACAGTCGGGTTCGTTCTCGACGCACAATCGAGAATTTCGGGTTCGAATCCCGGGCGGGACAGACGTGGATGGGCACATTTCTTTCACCTAATGCTCCTGTTCACCTAGCAGTAAGTAGGTACTCAGGAGTTAGTCAGCTTGTTGTAGGGGTTGTATCCTGGGCGGGGTCAGTAATTCGTCCTTAGGGGGGGGGATCTCGATATAAGCCTAACGTGTATGTATACACTCTGGCTTCCTGTCCCCCGACACAATCAATGATTATTATTGACCAGACCACACACTAGAAGGTGAAGGGACGACGACGTTTCGGTCCGTCCTGGACCATTCTCAAGTCGATTGTCTCACAATCATTCTCACAATCGACTTGAGAATGGTCCAAGACGGACCGAAACGTCGTCGTCCCTTCACCTTCTAGTGTGTGGTCTGGTTAACATACTTTAGCCACGTTATACTTCAGACTGTGTGTCCAAATACACACAGTCAGCTCTGTGGGGCTGGTCCAAACTCTTCCAATTTCCAGAGTGGGAAGGTTCCTGTTTTTCAATCTGTATTGTATTTGAAGTCTCCTCACTATTTCCCTTCTCTTCGTACTATCTAGTGCTGTCTGCGAAATTTTGCATTGGTGACCATTTCAGTTATTTTAGTTTCTGCTATAGCAATTACATCGGGGTTTGTTTTTCCAGTCCTTTCTTTCTATTCATCTGCTTCTTTTGATATTCCATCTGGATTTGTATACACTATTTTAGGCTCTTGTTAATTTGTTCTCTGCATAAAGAGCCCTGCCGAGCCAGGGGTGAGGCGCTGAGTTTGTCCAGGTGTAGAAGGTAGGAGAAGGGTAGGAGTGGGTCCACGGAACAGCTAAAGAGGCAGTAATGGTGGTTATAGTGAGGGAGGCAGGAAATGCTAGGTCGCTGGTTGCTAGAGTGGCAATGGTGATATATTGTGGAGTAGACACTGGTGAGGCTCGGACACATGGGTGTATGGTGTGGTGTATGTTGGTGTGTGTACGTGTGTCTTTGTACAGGTGTGTGCACGTGTATTCACCTAGTTATATTCACCTAGTTGTGTTTTGCAGGGGTTGAGCTTTGCTCTTTCGGCCCACCTCTCAAGTGTCAATCAACTGTTTACTAACTAATTTTTTTTCCACACCACACACACACACACACACACTCACACCAGGAAGCAGCCCGTGACAGCTGACTAACTCCCAGGTACCTATTTACTGCTAGGTAACAGGAGCATTCAGGGTGAAAGAAACTTTGCCCATTTGTTTCTGCCTCGTGAGGAATCGAACCCGCGCTACAGAATTACCTCACGTGTGTCAGTGTACAGGTGTGTGCACGTGTGTCAGTGTACAGGTGTGTGCAGGTGTACGGTTCACCTGCTACAACTTCTCATGTTTGTTACGAACACAGTAAGCCGAGTCGTGTTTACCGTGGCAGGTTGACTGCCTCACCGCCAGAGGGCAGAGGGGTGCTGAGGGGGCAGGGCACCAGGTATACACGCGTAAGGAGAGGTTAGGGAAAGAGAGATAAAGAGGGGAGGAAGAAGGGGTAGCGTGAGAGTGGAGAAGGAGAAGGAGGAGGGAAGGGGGGGGAGAGGTGCTGTGTGTCAACGTTTACGGTTAATTATTATTTGAAGAGAAACTTCCGGTGTTCGCTTACCAGCCTGTGGTTGTGATACCTTATCTCTCCCTCCCCCTCACCTCTCTCCCTCCCTCCCTTGCCCTCTCCTCCCTCCCTCCCTCGCCCTCTCCTCCCTCCTCCCCTCTCTCTCTACTTTGTAGCTACCTTGTAGAGGTTCCGGGGGATTAAAGGCTCCGCGGCCCGGTCTCCGACCAGGCCTCCCGGTTGGTGGTCTGGTCAACCAGGCTGTTGGACGCGTGAATCACAGCCTGGTTGATCAGGTATCCTTACCCCTCTCCCTCCGTGCCGTACATAATCATACTCCGTAACCCTCCCCCGCCCCTGTCTCCCACACGCCAGCCATAATACTAAGCCTTCGTATTCCGGTGTCACCTGTCTCGCCCTGTTGCTACACCTGCCTCTACACCCACACACCTGCCTCTACACCCACACTCCTCCCCTACACCCACACACCTGCCTCTACACCCACACACCTGCCTCTACACCCACACACCTGCCTCTACACCCACACACCTGCCTCTACACCCACACACCTGCCTCTACACCCACACTCCTCCCCTACACCCACACACCTGCCCTTATACAAGGGCAGGTGTACCTTGTATGAGGGCAGGTGTGATTTGTATAAAGGTAGGTGGACCTTGTAGAAGGGCATCTTCTACAAGATCCATCTACCTTCTCCTCAGCCTCCCAGAGGGGTGGGGGTCGTGGGGGGGGGAAGACACAGGTGGTGGAGTGTGGATCACCTGTCAGTATCAGCTGACGCCTCAGGTAACAGTCTCAAGTAAATTAATTAGCACGACACCTTCGCCCAGGTGGGCGAGGGGGTCCTCTAGGTGCAAGAGGGTCAAGCTTCAGTTCATGACGATATCCAGTGTGTTCTGAACGACACTTTTGACCACGTTACCAGGGCGAGGGGAGACACAGCGGCTGGAATAGGGCGAGGGGAGACACAGCGGCTGGAATAGGGCGAGGGAGACACAGCGGCTGGAATAGGACGAGGGGAGACACAGCGGCTGGAATAGGGCGAGGGGAGACACAGTGGCTGGAATAGGACGAGGAGACACAGCGGCTGGAATAGGCGAGGGGAGACACAGGAGAGCAGTGACAGGTCAGTAAGCCACAGATGACAAGTGTATTGCTCCTGTATTGCTCCTGTGAGCAATAAAGGAGCGACACTGCAGGCGACACGCGATCAATCCTGCAGCTCATGAATCCATCGATTCATGAGGTGGGACTCAAGAGCTGCAGCTCGCTCCCCTACAAGCCACAATCAGGTAAGTATTCAAACCCGCAGACCTCACTGCTACAGGAGAGTCAACGCTGTAGCTGGGTGGCGCTGTATGTGGGTGGCGCTGTATGTGGGTGGCGCTGTATGTGGGTGGCACTGTATGTGGGTGGCGCTGTATGTGGGTGGCGCTGTAGCTGGGTGGCACTGTAGCTGGGTGGCACTGTAGCTGGGTGGCACTGTAGCTGGTGGCACTGTAGCTGGGTGTTGGTCAGGAGACTGACCTCCAGCCAATCATGAGTCGGTAGATCGACCTTCACTGTGGGTGCGTATTATTGCCTATTGAACACAAAATATATATTCTTTAAGCTCATTTATATTTNCCGTGGTAGATGTAGAGCATGTGCCCCATGGTAGATGTAGAGCATGTGCCCCATGGTAGATGTAGAGCATGTGCCCCATGGTAGATGTAGAGCATGTGCCCCATGGTAGATGTAGAGCATGTGCCCCATGGTAGATGTAGAACATGTGCCCCGTGGTAGATGTAGATCATGTTCCCCATGGTAGATGTAGAGCATGTGCTCCGTGGTAGATGTAGATCATGTTCCACATGGTAGAAGTAGATCACGTACCATACCGTAACTGTAGTGAAATACAAAGTTCAAAGTACTGTATATGTTTCACCTATAGTGGCTTTATTAAATATGATCTGTTTAAGCCCCTATAGCCTACAATCCTCATAGGCACAATCTCCTCTCATCTCATTTTTTTTAAATAATAAATAAAATTAGATAGTTAGTAGTTAGTAACAGTTGATTGACACGCATAGACGCGATAAAGCACCTAAATTATTGGGATCGTCTCAAAGCCCTCCAAATGTACTCACTAGAAAGGAGACGAGAGAGATATCAAATAATATACACCTGGAAGATACTGGAAGGCCAGGTCCCAAATCTACACAGTAAAATAACAACATACTGGAGTGAACGATATGGAAGAAAATGCAGAATAGAACCAGTGAAGAGCAGGGGTGCCATAGGCACAATCAGAGAACACTGTATAAACATCAGAGGTCCGCGGTTGTTCAACGTCCTCCCAGCAAGCATAAGAAATATTGCCGGAACAACCGTGGGCATCTTCAAGAGGAAACTAGATTTATTCCTCCAAGGAGTGCCGGACCAACCGGGCTGTGGTGGGTATGTGGGCCTGCGGGCCACTCCAAGCAACAGCCTGGTGGACCAAACTCTCACAAGTCAAGCCTGGCCTCGGGCCGGGCTTGGGGAGTAGAAGAACTCCCAGAACCCCATCAACCAGGTATCTCGGGGTTCATCCTCACTATTACCAGTCCTTCCGGCGACCTTCA
This sequence comes from Procambarus virginalis, assembly GCA_020271785.1. Taxonomy (NCBI): domain Eukaryota; kingdom Metazoa; phylum Arthropoda; class Malacostraca; order Decapoda; family Cambaridae; genus Procambarus; species Procambarus virginalis. The sequence goes on along the minus strand of WNGS01072847.1, from coordinate 4,547,030 downwards.
CAAACTCTCATTCTACTAATAATAAAGTTAACACAATTGGAAATTATATGAGGCTTTTATTTTATATTAAATTATATGAGGCTTCCTGATATGAGGCTTTAATGATGCAGCCTCAGTGCTGTTTACATTGTAGCATAACACATGTTATAATATATATGAATGTGAAATCTATTTAAATATTTGCATATCAGTTTTATACTTTACTGAAGAAAAACGTCTAACTTGGTACTCATTTTAAATTGGGTGAATGAAGCAACGACTCAATGCAGTACATACTGGAGTCTTGTTGTTGTTAATCGTTATACGGATTTCTAATTTTTTCCCCCGCTGGGTGGGATGGAGCCGTTGCTAAACGCGTCATAGGGCCGCCCAAGGCGCCATAAAACGGGCAGGTAAGGAACCTGTAGCATACCTGGTCAGATTCTTCTGCAGCTTCACGCACACGATCGTCAATTGCAAGATGTATATACGCGGGAATAAACAGATAAGACAATTTTACATCATTCAAGTTCGATTGGAGGGAAAACTAATAACTGTATGGGGAGCGATATTACGGAATAAGGAATAACCGGACAGGCTCTTCCTTCTCCGGCTACCAGAAGCCGGCCATAAAGCTCGCGTCTCTGGAGACAATCCCGCCATACCTGCCCCGGCTCGACGCTAACCAATATAGGCGCAATAAAACCCGCCCACCAAAATGATGGCGCTTCTGGAAACCATTTTTATGGCAGCTGACAAAAAGGTTCCGTCGACCCTTCCGATGGAGTCGCCACAATCTTGTCGCACAGCCAAGACTGCTCTTACGGAGATGTGGCGATAGAGCAGGAATAGTGCGGCTGCCACCCAGCGATATATATGTTCCTGGTCAGAGTAAACGTTTTCCAGGATAGTCTGTACTGTCTATCCAGCAGTCCAGTGATCTCGGCAGTTTTTACAACCTAAAGTTGAGACATTAAAAAGACTAGCCTATTGATTTTGCAATCCAGGCCTTTTTTTTTTTTGCTTGAAGTAAGGAGGCTACCTTTTGAAGGAGAGGCTATTTGAAATAAAGAGGCTAGCTGTATTGGGATATTAATGGCTAGGCTATGAATCTTGCAGTCTAAACTTTTGTAAGCTTAAAGCTGGGATTTTGTTAAGGATAGGCTGCCTATCTTGTAGAGGCTGGGTTTCGATTTTTGTTTGTTTACCTACTTATTTTTTCAGTACGAAGCAGCCACCACGTTAGACTTCTTTATATTCATATCAAGAAGACGTTCCAACAGATAACCCTTATTTTAGTAGTTTTCTCTTAGGATTGAACGCGGTCTAATTGAACGCGTTCTCTGATATAATTACGTTCTTATCAATTAGTCAGATTTTTAAGTGGTAAAATTGTTGAAGCAAAAAACAAATTGAATGCGTTCCTTTGACAGCAATTTCTTTAGGTTGCTTGATAACCGGTTCCCAATATTTCCAACCGATAATCGGTTTCCAAGAATAACAATAAGACAAGAATATCATCCAATTAGAGAAGGAAGGATAATATAGGTACCAGGAACTTTTAAAGGAGGCCCATCTTTATCATCATTAAATAAACCGTTGACACAATCCACATTTAAATGACGAAACGCCATAATAAAAGCCAGACGAGCACCTGGACTCAACAAACCTCCCCCCTTCCAAAATGTCTTCCCCCCCTCTCACCACTATCCCCTCCCACCACTATCCCCTCCCACATGGTGCCCAACCACTTGGGCTGGACGGTAGAGCGACGGTCTCGCTTCATGCAGGTCGGCGTTCAATCTCCGACCGTCCACAAGTGGTTGAGCACTATTCCTTTCCCCCCGTCCCATCCCTAATCCTTAATTCTGATCCCTTCCCAGTGCTATATAGTCGTAATGGCTTTGCGCTTTCACCTGATATTTCAATCCCCTCCCCATGAATCCCCCCCCCCATACCTCCCTCCCCCACTAAAAGTAGCCTACAACATCAGGCTGAGACGAGGCTGATTGCTAAATAATCTCCGGTTTGTAATTATAGGAGCTGTCAGTTATGGTGGAGCCGGCGGAGGAGAGGCTAGAGTGATCCTTCCAGGTCAGGCAGGTCCAGGTCAGACAGGTCCAGGGAGGCGGGTCCAGAGACGCAGGCCCAGGGGTGGTCATGTGCCACGATCTGTACACTCATTCAGGCAGAACTTAAACAGCCTCATTTGCATACTGCCCATCGCTCGTGGCAGGTGTTACTGGGACGTGTCTGGTCACTCGCTGTGTGAGTCTTGACGTATTACGCCAACCTCATCACCTGCAAGTCTCTCATTAATATATATTTCGGTCTTTAAGAATAACATAATTCTAGATTTCATCTTATATTTGCATTGTATTTTCCCCTCAAAAAATAGTTCAGGATAATTTATCTTGTGAAGGTAATTAGTCTACATTAGCTGGTACACCGCTGCTCTACTGGTAAAGCCAGGGATATCCAGGTAGAAGCCAAGATTGACTTTTTCTTCAAGATATCTAGGTTAGAAGGGATAGCGGTGGGGTAGAGAGGTAAAGGGGGGTTACAAGGGGGTGAAGGTGTCCTACCTGTATGTTAGCCCATACAAAATCCCTCCCTACCCCCCCCCCCCCTTTCCCATGTGGTCGAGCCCGTGGTTTATTGGGCAATGATGGGCAGCACATGTCACCGCTTACCTGTGTGTCCTCAACCATTCTCCTTCGTCGTCCTCCCTACCTGCCTCCCTACCCTTCCCCCCGTGCCTCACTCCTGCCTGCCTACCGTGATATTTCCTTCACCACGCCTCGCCCTCCAGGCTGCCTCAGTTACTGTGGTTCTAGTATCATGGTTCCATGACTCTGGATTACTATGTTGCATGCCATGGAGAGCAGTGCATTTGAGACAGAGGAGGAGGACGATGAAGAGGGCGCGGGGGTGCGCCCAGCGAAGCTGAAAAGTCTGGTCCCTGCTTCAGTCTTCGGCTTCCCAGCAGCCACACGCCCTGTAGCTCTCCTGGCGACGGGCGAGGCTGAGACCTTGGTGGCTGACGAAGCCCGTTGTAGACGGAGCACCTTCAGCTCAACCATCCAACCTGACCATACCATCCACAGTGTCACCTCGCCTCCCCCATACCTCTCGTTTTCTTCTCCTTGTTTTCGAATCTTCCCGTCTTCTATGAACTGCTATAATAGGGGGATACTTTGATACTTGTTTACTGACATGCAAGTATTGTAAATGTGTGTAAATGTGAATTTTCCCTTTGAATCTTGTAGGTGGGAATCATGTCTCCACCCTTAACTCTTCTGTCATAAAGTGACGTGACGTTTAATTCCAGTAGTCTTTCCTTGTTGCTTATTCCCCTCAAATCTGGGACAAGTCGGGTGGCGTAAATTGGAACTTTCTCTAACTTCGTCTTGTCCTTGACTAGGTACGGACTCTATGCCTGAGCTGCATGCTCCGGGAATGGTCTGACGTATGTGGTATACAGTATAAGGTTCTAAATAATTCCTTACACAAATTTCTAAAGACAATTTTAATTGGCCAACCTGGCATATGCCGCTGATGACATCCTCTTGATGTGTGCTTCAGGGAATTGACATCTAACCTCAGATGTTGGTGTATATTTACTGTTTGTATTTATTATTTGTCCCGTCAGGATCGAGCTATTAGCTCTTGGACCCCGCCTTCCTAACCAATTTAATTTTCCTCTTATGTTAGAGGTAGAGTAGATAATAGGGTAGAGGTAGAGTAGATAATAAGGTAGAGTAGATAATAGAGTAGAGGTAGAGTAGATAATAAGGTAGAGTAGATAATAGGGTAGAGGTATAGTAGATAATAGGGTAGAGGTAGATAATAGGGTAGAGGTAGAGTAGGGTAGAGGTAGAGACAAACATGGTTGAGATGATTACCACTAGAGAACAAAGTAGAGGAAACCTTTACTGATGAGAGACGAGGGGGAGGGAATTATTAACGCGGCGAACCAAGACATAAGGGAACACAAGATAAAATAACTGATGTAGGGTGGATGATGATGACGACGACGCGGAGAGGAGGTGATAAGGTGGAGAGGGAAGGAGAGAAGGAGGAGAGGGAACAGGAGAGAGACTGAGAGAACTTCCATAACTGCAGTATGGGTACAGACATGGGTATTGTATGGGTACAGTATATTAACCATAGACCGTCACACCAAGTCAGATTACTCTGCCAGCTGCCGTTAGTATCAACGAGGCGCCGGAGCTCTGATGGAACTCAACAACCCTTGCAACCTGCACCAGTTGCAGTTCCAATCTTCCTGTCAGAGAGGGAGAGAAGGGACGGTGCGGGGAAGGGAGAATGGCGGGAGCTGAGGAAGGCGCCGTAGGAGTCAATAGAAAAGAAGATATAAGAAAGTACGAACCAAGCAAAGCCTGATAATGGGAATTAAAGTTTATTGATAATCAGTAGGAAGATCTGGTGGTGTTTCTCCACTCTGACTGGCTAGCCATAACTGTATATAGCGCAGTAGTCTACGTCCTCGACTCACACCAGGTCAGTCTCTTCTATATTACCTGGTAAAAAGAGGTATATAAATAAATATTCCGATAAAAGGTAAAAACTGCGTCATGTCCATATATCCCGCGATATATTTACCGGTGATCGGGATACCTTGACGCCCATATATATATATATATATATATATATATATATATATATATATATATATATATATATATATATATATATATATATATATATATATATATACATCAAGGTATCTTCACTAAAGAATCTTCGCAATCCTCAAATCTTTCAGATTAGACTATATATGAAAGGCAAGAAACTTAGGGGATCTGCGTGCCGGCTTAAAGATAAAATATTGAATCATGGATTGGGATCGAATACGTGCGTCTCTGGACACTCCATTGCTGGGTCTCCATGTTTCGAGACCCCATACACTGCGTCTCATAATGAATCACGTACCGGGTGGTGTCTCATTGTGTGTGGTCTTAACCACCCCCTCCAGGTCCAGAGTTCGATCCCCGGCAAGAGAGTGAAACATTTGTCCTCACATGTGTTCCTGGTTCTTGACATAGACGGAAACCAAAGCAAAAACAAATCTTGGATCCGTTTGAAGGGTGACGAGTGGATCTGTCAATTCCTCTCTCTCCACAGCTTCCACCATCATCCCCCCTTTCCCCCCTCCTTTCTCTGTCTACCCCTCCCCCCCCTCTCTCTGTCAACCCCTCCTCCCCCCACTAATCCCCCCAACCCCCCTCATAAGCCAGTGACGCTGTGTTTCTGCCCCAAGGACTTTCCTCCGCCAAGTTATGAAACTCTCCAAAAATTTGAGGCATTTTTGAATACATCGAGTTTGGTGGGCGCTCATGCATTCACAAGAGACTAAAGGTTTTCCATAGTGAGGAATTATGGGTCCAGAGAATAAACAATTGTAGCATAAAACTTAAAAACTTGGCTGCGGAGGGGGGGCGAGGTGGGGAGGGGGCGGGGAATAATTTCCTTGTTCCTTGGGGGTCAAATATATATTTTTTTGGGGTGAGGGGGGTATCTTGTGAGGAAACTGGATGGAATTAAACTTGTGGGTTGTCCGTCACTCGCGACGTTTGCCTGTTTTTCCTTCTGTTTGTCCGTAACTTTTGTTTGTACGTCCGAATGTCTATCTGTCTGTATCTATCCGTCCATCTGTCCGTCTATACATAGATCGAGTATGTCCGTGCGTCCGATTGTTCATCTGTCCAGCCTGTTCATGTTCATCATTTGCGTTGTTCGTATATCCGTGTGTGTGTGTGTGTGTGTGTGTGTGTGTGTGTGTGTGTGTGTGTGTGTGTGTGTGTGTGTGTGTGTGTGTGTGTGTATGTGTGTATGTGTGTGTGTGTGTGTGTGTGTGTGTGTGTGTGTGTGTGTGGTGTGTGTGTGTGTATGTGTTGCGTGCGCGTGTATTTCACATGTGGTTACCAGTAATCCTTCCACACAACCGTAGTCAACAGACCGGTCAGGGACTGGATGGGTGAGCGTCATTGCACTACCACTGGTTACGACTTGAAATGAAAGTTAACAATCTCCGGAGATACATAAGAAGGGTCATTCAGGAAACCATTGTGCTATAACGACACCAATGTTTACAACAGTAAACACTCACGACGACACTATTTTAGTAAACATGGACGACTCAAAACATCACCAGGTGGAGAGGCTTCAGTGAGGATCGTCCTCGAGGCAGTGGACTCAGCAGGACATCTTGGGAGACAGTCCTCCTCCACCTCCTTCAGAGTTAGAAACACACGGAGAGGATAATCTCAATAAGTAATTGGATGTTGACGGCCTCCATTCGAAGCCTGGGAAGATGGTGGTGGTAGGAATGCGGGTGGTGATGGTGGTAGTGGTGGTGGTAGTGGTGAGGCTGGTAGTGGTGAGGCTGGTAGTGGTGGTATTGATGGATGTGTTGTCGTGTACATCTACACGGCAATGAAACATTCTACTGTATGTTCTTCAGGAAAGTAACAGCATCAATTATAATAATTATAGCTAAACAAATAACTATTATTATTAATAATTCTCAGCTTGGCATTTCTATAAATCAAAATAATAATAATAATAATAATTTTCACGAAGAGGAATTAATGAAAACCGATTATTCCAGAGTAAGGAGCAAATCTGACAAAAATCCCAAGACACTCCCCCCCCCCACATGACTTGTGCCTAAACCGAAGAGGAGGCAGCCTATACTGGCGCCCAAGCTATAGTGGAGCCTATAGGTGGCCACAGTATGGTCCAGGAGGCCACAGTAGAGACCAGATGACCACAGTGTGGAGGCCGAAGCTGCCCATAGTGGTGCGGACCAACTTGGACCCAAAAAAGAAAAACAGAATGCGTGTCTGCATCGATATTACATATTTTGTTTGGTAGAAGAAATATTTGCAGCAGGACACAGGATCTAGCAGGATACAGGAGGATTCAGCAGGACACAGGAGGATACAGCAGGACACAGCAGGATACAGCAGGACATAATGTGTCTTCCCCTGTGTCACCTCTCTCTGGGGGATATCCCGTGCGACCCGGGATCAGAGTCATTCCGGAGAGCATTTCCGCCTCTTCGATTGATTTTTATCAAGACGCGCTTAAGGGATAAGGATCAAAGTCGAAGGTAAACAAAACATGGGAGACGTTGTTAGTTGGAGATTGAGGTTGTTAAGTTATTTGTTGCAACCTGTACAGGGTTCATCAGGAGGCCTGGTCGATGACCGGGCCGCGGGGACGATAAGCCCCGGAAGCACCTCAAGGTATACCCCCTCCACGACCCCTCCCTCTCCCCCCCCCCTCCACGACCTCTCCCCCCTCACGACTCCCCACCCGACCTAACAAGGAGAGAGGTGCAGACGAGGGTTGAGGCGCGTGACACAACACCGTCACTTGTCATGGCCAGGTGTGGCCGTGTCCCCCCTCACCCCACACCTGCTGCGGGGGGGGGGGGCGCCTCACCTCTCAAGACCTCCCCCTTTATCCCGTAAACATGGTGGGGGGAGGGAGAGAGAGAGAGAGAGAGAGAGAGAGAGAGAGAGAGAGAGAGAGAGAGAGAGAGAGAGAGAGAGGAGAGAGAGATGAGAGAGAGAGAGAGAGTACAATAT
>WNGS01072847.1:4509040-4519105 GCA_020271785.1 Procambarus virginalis | reverse complement strand
TGTTTGATCCATTAACCGGCATTCATTTATTTCATTTCATATCAAGTCATCAGTGGACCTGCTGTCATTGTCTGTATGTAATTATGTCCGCGGGGTGTGCGAGTGGTTGGGGGGGGGGGGTGGGAAGGGGTCCTGGGGGAGGGGGGTTGGGGGGTTGGGTAAGCTGGTATACTAAGCGGGAAGATCTATGATTAGGCGGGAGGGGGGAACACACTCAGAAAAGCCGCAACATAACAGTCACAGCCCCTAACAGCAACAGCAGCAACATCAACCAGTAACAGCAGCAACACCACCAGGAACACACGAACACACCAAACCAGAGTAACAGCAGACAACATCAACAGTATCATACCACGCAGCAACACCAACAGTAACAGTACAGCCAAACACACAAGTACAGAACGCAAACACCCAGTAACCAGCAGCAACACCAACAGTACGACAGCAGCAACACCACCAACAGTAACACGCAGCAAACACCAACCAAGTCAGTACAGCACGAACACCAACAGCTAACAGGCACAGCAACACCAACACAGTAACAGGCTAGCAACACCAAACAGCTAAACAGGCAGCTAACACCAACAGTAACAGCAGCAACACCAACGAAATGGTAACACAGCAACACCAACACCGAACAGTACCAGCAGCAACACCAACCCCCCCAGTAAACAGCAGCAACCACAGGTACACAACAATCAAGACAAGTAACAGCAGCAACACCAACAGTAAAGCAGCAACAACTAACGTAACAGCTAGCAACACCCAACACCAACAGTAACAGCAGCAGAGCGACCAACATCCATACATGTACCGCAGCAAACCCAAAACCAGTAACAGCTAACAGCAAGGCAGCACAAAAACAGTAACAGTAACAGCACAAATCACCCCAAACAGTAACAGCAGCAACACACCAAGTTAACAGCAGCAACACCAAACAGGAACAGCAGAACACGCAACAGAAAGTAACAGCAGCAACACACACAGTAACCTAGTAACAGCAGCAAACACCAAGCAAACAGGAAACAAGCAGCAACACCAACATAACAGCAGCAAACACCAACAGTAAACAGCAGCATACACCATACCTAGTAACAGCATAGCAACACCAACTAGTAACAGCAGCAAACACCAACAGATAACAGCCAACAAATCATCAACATTAACAGCACAAAAAAGCAACAGGAACAGCAGCAAACACCACAGAGTAACAGCACCAACATTAACAGCACATCCAACAGTAACAGCACCAACCGTGACAAGCAGCACACCAACAGTAACAGCAGCAACATCAACAAGTAACCGCAGCAACCACACCCAACAGTAACCGCAGCAAACAGAGCAGCAGGAGATGACAACGGTCCAGGCAGCAGCCGGTGGTGGATCAGATGGTTTGTGGCGGGCGCTCCTATAGCCTCAGCCACATGAACTCTCAACTCTCATACAATTCTATACAGCCCTCAACCCTCACACCCACTCAACTCACCCCCCCACCAACTCAGGTGACAAAGACACACCAGAGTTGGTCCTTACGGCGAGCACCTGACGGCAAAACGACTTATTAACGCTCTCTGAAATTAATTACACCACTAATTTCCCGATTACTAACCCCCCCCCCATAAAAGGCGAGAGGTTTATGGATTTTTTTTTATTCGATAAACTACATTTTTGATTGAAAAGAAACCTGGAAATTTGAGGATGACGTAAATGGTTTTATTTTTAGCATTTCACGAGAACTGTCGGCTATATGAACCTGCTCTTTCTCTATAGCTTATATGAGGCTGTTGGTGTTATATTATTGTTATTATTCGTATTATGTTAATGATAATATTTTATATTATAATTATGGGCTAATATAAATTAATTATTATAATACAATTATTGTTTTTTATTATTACTATTATTATTATATGAACATGTCAACAAGGGCCTTGATGAGGCCTCGAACCCATGTGCTAAGGTGGTCCTAGATGCGCTCTAGTCAACTGCGCCACGACATGGTCAAAGAATTGCAACTGGAATTCGTTTATCGTGTGCTGGTACAGTGGACTGGAGCGCGTCTGTCAACTCTCGGCACATGGGTTCGAACCCTTCATCAAGGCCCTTGTGGATTGGTTCATTTCATATATCACACTATTGTGATATATCAAATACTGTGATTATTATTATTATAACTTATAACAGTATTAATTTATTATTATTATAACTTATACCAATATTAATTTATTATTATTTTTATAACTTATAACTATTAATTTATTATTATTTTTATAACTTATAACTATAATTTATTATTATTATTATTGTTATATAAATTTTCCTTTCTTTAAATCAGCCAGATTTCCCATATCTCACGTGATATACAACATGAACAAATATAACATATATTAGCAGCAATCCAGTTTGTTGTCAAGACATTCCAGTATGTTTAGTTAGGTAGCTACTTGAAATATATGAACACCGAGAGCCACCTTGAGCACTGAGGGTCTCATGTTGAAGGTCAAAGAACATGTTGCAGGTGGTGTCCAGTCCAGCAGGTAGTGTCCAGTCCAGCAGGTGGTGTCCAGTCCAGCAGGTGGTGTCCAGTCCAGCAGGTGGTGTCCAGTCCAGCAGGTAGTGTCCAGTCCAGCAGGTGGTGTCCAGACCAGCAGGTGGTGTCCAGTCCAGCAGGTGGTGTCCAGTCCAGCAGGTAGTGTCCAGTCCAGCAGGTGGTGTCCAGTCCAGCAGGTGGTGTCCAGTCCAGCAGGTGGTGTCCAGTCCAGCAGGTAGTGTCCAGTCCAGCAGGTGGTGTCCAGTCCAGCAGGTGGTGTCCAGTCCAGCAGGTGGTGTCCAGTCCAGCAGGTGGTGTCCAGTCCAGCAGGTGGTGTCCAGTCCAGCAGGTAGTGTCCAGTCCAGCAGGTAGTGTCCAGTCCAGCAGGTGGTGTCCAGTCCAGCAGGTGGTGTCCAGTCCAGCAGGTAGTGTCCAGTCCAGCAGGTGGTGTCCAGTCCAGCAGGTGGTGTCCAGTCCAGCAGGTGGTGTCCAGTCCAGCAGGTGGTGTCCAGTCCAGCAGGTAGTGTCCAGTCCAGCAGGTGGTGTCCAGTCCAGCAGGTGGTGTCCAGTCCAGCAGGTGGTGTCCAGTCCAGCAGGTGGTGTCCAGTCCAGCAGGTGGTGTCCAGTCCAGCAGGTAGTGTCCAGTCCAGCAGGTAGTGTCCAGTCCAGCAGGTGGTGTCCAGTCCAGCAGGTGGTGTCCAGTCCAGCAGGTAGTGTCCAGTCCAGCAGGTGGTGTCCAGTCCAGCAGGTAGTGTCCAGTCCAGCAGGTAGTGTCCAGTCCAGCAGGTGGTGTCCAGACCAGCAGGTGGTGTCCAGTCCAGCAGGTGGTGACGGTTTAGGTTCCCTCACTTAGACCCCTATTGACAATTTTTGTGTACACGGGTTGATTCTGCCATCTTCAAGACCCAGGCAGAATATCCAGCACACTGCCCCAGCTGTCGTAAGCACGTGTTGACAGGATCAACGAATCGTATCTCATAATATCAGGCCATGCGACTGTTCAGTGGAGTTTGTAGAGGTCATTGTTCATCTTCCTTCTCAAGTGATAGAAGGATGTAAGGAATTTAGAGAAGATTAGGGCTAGAATCATTGCGCTAACCCTTTCTGTTGTGTTCAATAACATATGCGATAAAGATAAAAACAAAGGTAACACTGATCTATTCAAAGCAGACTAACCATTGTGAAATTGGAAAAAAGATTGTTGTCTTTTCCCTATGGGAAAATATGATCCCATAGTGTTACTAGGGGGATCTATAATTTCACTAAATAATCTTTTCCCTCTCCCTTCTCCTCCCTCCCCTCCTCTCTCTCCCTCCCCACTCTTTCCCTTCTTGCATAGCTCCTCATTGCCTTCCTTTCTCTCCCTCGTTCTTATCTCCTCCTCCATATATTTCTCTCCCTCCTTTACCCTCTCCCACTCTTCTCTTTATATATCCCTTTCTCCTTTTTGTAACGAAGACTAGGGCTCATTAGGGCTGACACTGAGGTTCCTAGTGAAGCTGCAAGCAAGAGCTGTTATCCTACCTCTGTTCGTCTCTCTTCCTTGCTCTCTTTCTCCATCTCACCCACCCTTCCTCCCCTCTTTCTCCCTCAACATGGAATATACGCACGCAGCATAGAAAAAAACATAACCACAATGAGATTTTTTTCTATTGAACGTTTGAGGAACGTTGTGTATACAAACACCAAAAGAACTTTGAAAAATCACTGTGGAACACTAAAACTCTTATTTCAGACTTGATAGGAGTTTCTAGGAATCGCAATAGGAGCAGGTGGTATTAAAAGGGGTTCAATGCCTATGACAATCCCCTATCATCCATCTGTCAACTTACAAAATTGGGTGAGGCTGCCCGCAAGCGCCTAGGCTCCAACCATAAGTTGACATACAGACATATTTTATTTTAGATGTGTGTGTGTGTGTGTGTGTGTGTGTGTGTGTGTGTGTGTGTGTGTGTGTGTGTGTGTGTGTGTGTGTGTGTGTGTGTGTGTGTGTGTGTGAGCGTATGTTTATAGTACCAAGATAACTACCGCTCGCAGTAGAGCTTGGAGGGTTCCTCCAAGCTGTATTCCTGTATGTAATATGAACATGCACTACAACCTGACACCTATTATATAATAGCATATATTATATACATATATATATATAATGTATTGGTATAGATGTGTGTATATGGCGCGCACTTGTAATACAGCCTGGGGGCGACTCCGCCACAAATTAAACACCATTAATATAAACTTGGAACGAGGGTTGGTGGGCGAGGCGCCTCCTCCATGAAGCTGTTTCATTACCTCCCTTTTAATTAATGACGGTGAGAGCTAATGAGTCTCGGGAGGGAGAGGGCGAGGTAGAGAGGAGGGAGGGGAGAGGAGAGAGAGAGAGCGGGAAGGGAGATAGGGAGTGAGGAGAAGGGAATGAGAGACAGGAAGCGGAGAGAGAGTGAGAGAAAAAATATCTCTTGACTAATAGAGTACCCATGACTGCTACATATATATCTAGAGAGCAAGAGATCAGGATTGACGAGCAAAAGGCTCCTTCCTCCATTCTTCCCAGCTGAAACTACCACATGAAGAACTAAGAACAACAATTGTCATACTGTAAAACGATGTGGATATTTTCAATCAAGGGAAGAATATGTTCATAATTTTTCTGCTAACACTTACAACTGCTATTAGATCTGAAACGGCTAGTTATATTCTTGTACCGCAGCCTTTTTCGCACGCCGTGATCTGCCGGCTGCAACGCTGAACACCATATATTATTTTCAACGTGTCACAGAAGGAGCGAGACGTTGAACAAGCGGAGTACCTCAAGGTTAGGCCATGGAACTATGATATTTCGAGTTAATGTTAATGGCCTAACAACGGGAATCGAGTCCTATATACTGGTGTTCGCAGACGATGCAAAATAAATGAGAAGAGTGGAGAGAGAGAGAGAGATGAGAACTGTAAAATACACCCAGATGACTTAGACAAGCTGCAGAGTTAGTCCGAGAAATGGCTACTGAATTTCAACACTTGGAAGTGCAAGAATACGGAAATGGGAACAGGTTTGATGAGACTAGCAGGACGCTACACTGTGAAAGGGTTTGTCCACCTGTGTTTGTGGTTGCATTATACAACAAGTGTACGGCTACATTATACAACATACAAGATGAGAAGAACGGGAAGCCGTGTATTCCTCGGCACACTGACGCCTACATCATCATCATGCAAGATTTTATTTCAGGAACATAAAAAAAAATAAAAAAAATCATAGGCTTTTTTTTTTTTTGCTGGGGCAGCCAACCATAACCAGTCAGCCAGCAAACCAGCTAGCCAGCCAGTTATGCAGCCAACCTGCCTGCCAGTTATCCAGCCAGTCAGGCATTCAGCCAGCCAGTTATTAAGCCATCTAGCCGTCCAGTTATCCGCCAGTCAGTCTTTAGTCAGCAATATATCCAGCCAGCCAATTAACCAGTTATACAGCCGGCCTGCCAATTATTTATCCAAGCGGCCAGACCAGTTATTGTCAGCCAACCAGACAGCCAGCTAGGCAGCGCCAGACAGCCAGCTAGGCAGCGCCAGACAGTCAGCTAGGCAGCGCCAGACAGCCAGCTAGGCAGCGCCAGACAGCCAGCTAGGTAGCGCCAGACAGCCAGCTAGGCAGCGCCAGACAGCCAGCTAGGCAGCGCCAGACAGCCAGCTAGGCAGCGCCAGTCAGCCAGCTAGGCAGCGCCAGGCAGCCAGCTAGGCAGCGCCAGACAGCCAGCGCCAGGCAGCCAGCCAGCTAACTAATCAGGCAACCAGTCAGGCAACCAGTCAGCCAGTAGCAAATATAACAATGGTTAATTTAATGGTAAGTTAGTGAGGAGTCTAGGTTCATCGCCTGCATTATTTTTTTTTAGACTCCATCTTATCATTATTCTTATTATGCTTCGCTTTTCTTGTTTAATCTTCCTTCTTTTCTCAATTTTCATTTAATCTGTTTTTACATTTAATTTTTCACTCCTTAACTCTATTCCTCATTTTCTCATCTGCATCTTCTTATCTTTCTTGCTTGTTATCTCTAGCTCTTATTTCCTCATCATCTTCCATCAACCAACGTATACTACATTATAGTAGCAAACAGTGACTGTGATTCCTTCAGGGAACAATATTTATCATGGATATATATATATATATATAATATATATATATATATATATATATATATATGCAAACAAGCCTGAATGGTCCCCAGGACTAGATACAACTGAAAACTCACACCCCAGAAGTGACTCGAACCCATACTCCCAGGAGCAACGCAACTGGTATGTACAAGACGCCTTAAACCACTTGACCATCACGACCGGACATAATGAGGTGATAGCCGAAGCTATTTGAACCACCCCACCGCCGGCACTCGGATGGTTATCTTGGGCATAGCATTTTACCAAATCACCTCATTCTTTGGGGCACACGTGAGGAACACAAATGCGAACAAGCCTGAATGGTCCCCAGGACTATATGCGAATGAGATATCGTTTCGGCGTCTTGAATAGTATTATTTAATTGACTTCCTATATTTACTTCCTTAACTTCCTATATTTGGCGTAAGGTTTGTCAACCTAGGATAGGCTAGAATATTCTAGTCGACCTTTGTGATAGTTTCCACTTTTAATTGTTCAAAATATGGGTTGTTATATGTGTACACTGGAGTGTGTGTACACATATATGTGTACACTGGAGTGTGTGTACACATATATCAGTACACTGGAGTGTGTACACATATATGTGTACACTGGAGTGTGTGTACACATATATCAGTACACTGAGTGTGTGTACACATATATCAGTACACTGGAGTGTGTGTACACATATATCAGTACACTGGAGTGTGTGTACACATATATCAGTACACTGGAGTGTGTGTACACATATATCAGTACACTGGAGTGTGTGTACACATATATCAGTACACTGGAGTGTGTGTACACATATATCAGTACACTGGAGTGTGTGTACACATATATCAGTACACTGGAGTGTGGTGTACACATATATCAGTACACTGGAGTGTGTGTACACATATATCAGTACACTGGAGTGTGTGTACACATATAACAGTACACACATATAGCGGTAGTGTGCGTAGTGAGAGTCTAGGGTCGGGCTGTGTGTGTGTGTGTGCTGGCGAGGACGGGCGCGGATTGGAGGATTAGGTGACTTCATCCACAGGTAACATCATCCAGGGTGAGTCCATATCTGTGTTGTGAAGGTTATCCTTGAGGTCACCTCTTGCTGCTACATACACGTCAGTGGGGACGACCCATACACGTGACTGGCCCGACACAGTCGTACACACCCCGGCAGCCACTGCAACAACAGTTAATGGCGGAATGAGGGAGATAATGAGTATTGTCTATACGTTTGACACCCGGAGCTGACCAGCGGCACGGGAGACATCTGTCCACGAGGCTAACCATAGCCCGTGCTTCTTGCCCAGTTCCTGTGCCAGATACGTTACGGGCTCACCATAGCCCGTGCTACTTGGAACTTGTTCCGAGTAGCTGAATCTATAACAACAACAATGACCAGCGGGCCCGCCAACAGCCGCCCCTGGGGACCCCACCCCCCTGACTCCTCAAGTTAATTACTCATCGCTCCATGTAAAGCATACAATTAGCTCAAGCTGGCCACAGCGCATTAGCAACAAACTCTCAGCCCCTTGCCTCATGCGCCGTGACCCGCGCTGGGAGCGTCTGCAACAGTAAGGCTGCAGGAGAGGCTATCGCAAACTCCATGTGTGTCTGGAGTGTGTTGAGAAACGTGCTCAACGGGGAGAAAGTAATGGATTTTTGATTGCTCATGAATCATGGATGTGTGTATGAGTAGGATAATAAACAAATACAATCCGGGAGGGTAATAATGACTCCTGGTAGAAGGTGGGTAGCCAGGCAGGTCTTGCTGGCGTGCGGGTGAGCCGCCCGGTGGGCGCGCGCGCCTCCCGCTGCGTCCCATCTGATTGGCTAGCGCCCCATGCTGATTATCTCATATATTTTGGACTACTCCTCCGGTGAAATTCATTAATCATTTAACGTCTGGCCACTAAATGGCTGTGAGTTGTAATTGGTGTGGTGCAGGGCTGTTGGGGCTGTCAGATCACCGGCAGTCTCCTTCCCTCCCCATCCCCCAGGCCAGTGTTAGAAAACATTAAACTCTGATAGATAACTCCCGACACCTCTATCGCCACCACCTGTGTCCTCCTCCATCGCAGGCAAATTAAAAATCAACCCATTACCACGCATATTGGAGATATAATCGACTAAGTTGCCGTAAAATAACTTTTAAGAGGTTCAACAAAAAGTGGTGATCATGTTTCTGGTACACTTGCCGGGGGCGGATGAGGTGTCGGGACTACCTATCGCCGCTCCTCCTCCGTCAACACCACCATTTTCATAGATTTATGATTTATGCAGTTGAAATACAGCAGGAGATATGTTCCCTGTGACGGCCAAGCTTAACGGTGGAGTGTGGGTCTACACACACACCACACACCACACACACACACACACCACACACACACACACACACGGTGTGGTGTGTGTCTGGTGTTCTGAGTATTGGGGTCTGGTAGCTGAGCGGACAGCGCGCAGGACTCGTAATTCTGTGGCCCGGGTTCGATTCCCGGACCAGGCAGAAACAAATGGGCAAAGTTTCTTTTACCTCTGATGTCCCTGTTACCTAGCAGTAAATAGGTACCTGGAAGTTAGACAGCTATTGCAGAGCTGCTTCTGGGTGTGTGTGAAAAAAAATAGCTAATAGTTACAGTCGGTTGACAGTTGAGAGGCGGGCTAAAGAGCAGAGCCCAACCCCCGCAAGAACAAATAGGTGAATACACATACACACACACTAAATGGGCCTCGTGGCTGAGTGGACAGCGCTTCGGGGGTCGTAGTCCTAATGGCCTGGGTTCGATTCCCAGCGGAGGCGGAAACAAATGGGCAAAGTTTCTTTCTCCCCTGATACCGTTGTTCACCTAGCAGTCAATAGGTACCTGTGAGTTAGACAGCTGCTACGGGCTACTTCCTGGAGATGTTGTGTTAGAAATATATGTACTACATATAATAGAGAAATAGATTGGTTAGAAAGGCGGGGTCCAAGAGCTAATAGCTCGATTCTGCAGACACAAATAGTAAATACACACACACACACGCCGGGAATCCTAAGCCTGAACAGAGAAACAAACTAACAGTGAACTCAAAGTTAGAAGAAGCAAACCCAGATGTAATAGCAATAGCAGAAACTAAAATGACTGCAATAGTCACAAATGTAAGGATGCAAGAGAAAATGATAGCAGAGGAGCGAAAGGGAAGTGGAACTGCTTTACACGAGACAAGATATGCTGAAGATATCAGCATTGAAGAGGAAAAAACAATAAAGCAGACTGCGTCTTAGACATCATTTTAGTGGAAGGAGAAAAGTGGCTTTTGCAGTAATATGCAACCTTCCAGAGAACCATAGTAGAGAGTAACCAATAGTAAATACGTATAACTTACGTATAATACGTACGTATT
>WNGS01072847.1:4482781-4498595 GCA_020271785.1 Procambarus virginalis | reverse complement strand
AATTATGTTATTATCTTCCATATTAGGTGTCATCCCATGTCACTAAAATCTGATACAACTGTAAGATGTTTTTCTTTTTGCGTAAACTGTTTCCTTGTGATGTAAACATATGTTTTGTTTATATCTAGTCTGGATTTTTACTTTTTTTTTTTACCAATCATTGTCTTTACTCACAATAAATCAGGATGATTCCCCGGTTGCAATTTTTTTACCATGTTACTCAGTTGATTAAGGCACCGTCTGAGATCTTCTGGGACGTAGGTTCGAGCCCTCGTCACGGCCCTTGTGGATTTGTTGAATCACCGTCTTGTTCGCTACCCGTCAGGAAGCTCGGTACCCTGTCTGGAACCTCGGTACCCTGTCTGAACCTCGGTACCCTGTCTGTAACCTCGGTACCCTGTCTGGAACCTCGGTACCCTGTCTGGAACCTCGGTACCCTGTCTGGAACCTCGGTACCCTGTCTGGAACCTCGGTACCCTGTCTGGAACCTCGGTACCCGTCAGGAAGCTCGGTACCCTGTCTGGAACATGTGTTATCCCAGGTGAGTGACAGACTGTTGGCCCGAATGGTCATCAACATATTGATGGTCACTAGATCAACGCTCCCTTTTTGTATGATAACCTCTTATATCTCGTCTCCCTCTCCCGCTTCATCTCTACACTCACCTCTCGCTCCTCACCGCGCACAAACCCTCCCTCCCTCTCTCTTCGCCTCTCACCAGCTGTATCTCACAACACATTCCTCATCCCTCTTCTAAATCTCATTTATTCACCAAACTTCCTCCTCCTCCTCCTCCCACCGCGATCTTCGCACTCTAGCGTGTGTGTGAGTTTGTTCTCACCGCTCAAGGCCACAAAAACTGGGCCGCATAGCGTTATTCCGGCTATCAAAATCTCATTAGTGAGATCTCGCAACTCCCCCCTTCCCCCCCTGGCTGTGCTGTAAGGGGAGGAGGAAGCAGGAAGAGAGAGAGAGAGGGAAAGAAGAGAAGGGGGCGTAGAACTAAGAGGAGAGAAGTAACGGGTGGTGAGAGAGAGAGAGAGAGAGGAAACATGACGGAAGAGGAAGTGATCAAACAGAAAGTGAGAGGATTCTTAAAAAGCAGCACAAGGTCGAGGCAAGACGAAAAAAGCGCAGAGAAAGAGGGCAATAATGGAAAGGCAATAACAGAAGTGATGACTAGGATAGATGGCTGAGTGTGGGAGGGAGGGGATGGAACAGACAGCGGGAGGGAGGGAGGGAGGGAGGGAAAGGATTAAATAGACAGCGGAAGGGAGGGTGGGATATCTCTCGTCATCTGGGAGTGGGATATCTCTCGTTATCTGGGGGTGGGATATCTCTCGTCATCTGGGGGTGGTATATCTCTCGTCATCTGGGGGTGGTATATCTCCCGTCATCTGGGGGTGGTATATCTCCCGTCATCTGGGGGTGGTATATCTCTCGTCATCTGGGGTGGTATATCTCTCGTCATCTGGGGGTGGTATATCTCCCGTCATCTGGGGGTGGTATATCTCCCGTCATCTGGGGGTGGTATATCTCTCGTCATCTGGGGGTGGGATATCTCTCGTCATCTGGGAGTGGGATATCTCTCGTCATCTGGGGGTGGTATATCTCTCGTCATCTGGGGGTGGTATATCTCTCGTCATCTGGGGGTGGTATATCTCTCGTCATCTGGGGGTGGTATATCTCTCGTCATCTGGGGGTGGTATATCTCTCGTCATCTGGGGGTGGTATATCTCTCGTCATCTGGGGGTGGTATATCTCCCGTCATCTGGGAGTGGTATATCCCTCGTCATCTGGGGGTGGTATATCCCTCGTCATCTGGGGGTGGTATATCCCTCGTCATCTGGGGGTGGGATATCTCTCGTCATCTGGGGGTGGCCCATTCTACTCGTGATGTCCAAGCATCAATCTCTTTATCTCTCTTCCCAGCGATCCTCTCTTTCTGAGCTCTCTCATCAGATTGCTATTGCGCCAGCCTTGTTTCCAGTTTAGCTCTACACCAGCTGTTAAATTTAGTGTTTATACTTGCCTCCCCCTTCCCTTCTCCCGTCCCACAGCTCTTGTTATTATTTCTCTCATTGGGCGTGTTGCAGTCCGTAGTCCTTCAGTACCACCACCACCACCTTTCCGGGCCTCCAGTACCACCACCATCAGGCTGAGTGTCGCTGCCCAATAAACTCGCCCTTCAGGGCAAAATAAAAATACAAGGAATTTACCACAACCCTCCACCATTCCGGGCCTTCAGAACCTCCGTTCAGAACCTCCAGTACCACAACTCCCCACCATTCCGAGCCTTCAGAGCCTCCAGTACCACAACCCCCGACCATTCCGAGCCTTCAGAGCCTCCAGTACCACAACACCACAATTCCGGGCCTCCACAACAACCACCAACACCTTTAAGGGCGAACAAGGAACTCACAGTAACGTTATATATACCAGTGAGACACTCCTGAAGTCTCGAACTCTGGGGAGTCGACGGATGCGTGTTTGATCCCATAAACTTGGCCCAATATGTTTTCATCTTTGAGGACCTTCAAAACGACTATACCACTGTGCTTCGCCTCTTCAAGGTGGCAGCTCAAGGGGCTGCCACCTTGAAGAAACCTCTTATTGAGCTCGGTCTTTGACAGGTGGAAATATGTCATATACAGTGTATACAAGATACCTGTTTATGCTTTATAAAATTCAGGTCTGTTTATCATTATACTTCTGCATAATATTGTGTATAATTTGAGCCTAATTTTAAGTGTAAATTTTTAGCTTTATTTTGTCTCATTGTGCCATAATTTGATGTATAGTTTTGTCAGAGTGAGTGTGACAGTTTGTACATTAATATGTATTGAAACATGTATTCCATACATGTTTGGTCAACATGTATTGAACTGGTACACTCAGCCAGTTTATCAACCAGAGCGTCACGCTGTGTCTCCCATGCACTGTCACAGTGCCTCCCATGCACTGTCACGCTGTGCCTCCCATGCACTGTGACAGTGCCTCCCATGCACTGTGGCTGTGGCCTGGGAGGTCTGCCTTCAACGCTTCTCTTCAAATGCACAATGAATTCATATTTACGTGATGTATCAATGATACATCATTGATCAGTAGGAGCCATAAAGCGGATTCGAACCCGCACACTGGGTACTCCCCCAAGCAGACGCCTCAGACCACTACACCACATGGTCAAAAGCAATGCAACCTGGGATTGGAGTGAATCCTCCAGGCGTTATGAGGCTTCCCTGAGGCTCATTAATGTTTCACGCATCTTATATATATATATATATATATATATATATATATATATATATATATAATATATATATATATATATATATATATATATATATATATATATATATATATATATATATATATAAACTTTCGTCCTGGATAGGAAAAACATCCATGGTTATCTTTCACTTGCTCCACACCATCGACTTGACCAAAAAAATGAGCATGAGGCTACTCTTGCTAGTGTCGGCACATCTTTGTGTGGGGATCATAGGGGCCCATCCCGGCACACTCCAACCGCAGGTGCAGGCCAGGGGTGAGCAGGGTCTGAGGGAGGGTTGGTGGTAGGCTGGGCGGAGGGAATATGGATGGGGGATGGGGATGGACTCTGGGGTAAAAGGAATGCATAGTTGGGGGGTGAGGGTGGGGGGTCAACTAAGCAGTTCCTAGATAAGACAGTTTTTGGTCTGATTGGTCGCGTCGGCCGGCTTAACTGACAAGGATACCTATTGGCTAAAAATAGCTGTTTATTTTTAATGCGAATTAGGCTTAAGAGCAGTATTGGAGGCGTTCATGATGTTTTACCTACAACACGCTCGGCCTAACAAGCAGCGGGTGGAAGTTTAGCTGGCGTGGATCACCTCTGGTTGTGTGTTAAGTCGGCGCCTCCTCCGTCACATAAACATATTAACATAAAATCTTAGTCCTCCTCCCCACCCATCCTCTTCCCCCCACCCACCTAACACGGGTACCGTTGTCGTCGCCCGCTACGCTATCGTCATCACCACGTCTCCCATCATCACAACACTGACCATCACCACCCGTTAAGAGTGCATCACCACCCCCAACGCCATGCTATCACTATCCACGATCACCATCACCACCACCAACGCCATGCTATCACTATCCACCACCTCCAATATCACCACCACCATCACCGTACATGTAAGGACGATAATACACGTATGTTTAACAGCTCAATTGTAGCGGGGAATTTTTAATTTGTCGTACAATAGACCAGGGAGAGTATTACCGTATTACAAGGCTGGACGGTCGTTACCCACGACTTGAGACAGAGAGAGAGAGAGAGAGAGAGAGAGAGAGAGAGAGAGAGAGAGAGAGAGAGAGAGAGAGAGAGAGAGAGAGAAACTAGTCAAACATCTGAACTGGAAAAATCCCTTCTAAAAATGTCACAGAAAATCTCTTGAGTAAAGCCGCCTTAGAGGAGGTGAGTCGGTTGACTGAGTGTTGGCGGCGTTGTACAATGTTAGTGTTCTTACCCCTGACCTTCCCAGGTTCATCTCTTGAGGCAAGCTGACCTTCGCTCTCAACATGCCAGAGTACATCGCTTCAGTTACCCTTAGATGTGTAAAGGACCATTTATGTTACGTTTGGATGTGTAAAGGACCATTTATGTTACGTTTGGATGTGTAAAGGACCATTTATGTTACGTTTGGATGTGTAAAGGACCATTTATGTTACGTTTGAATGTGTAAAGGACCATTTATGTTACGTTTGGATGTGTAAAGGACCATTTATGTTACGTTTGGATGTGTAAAGGACCATTTATGTTACGTTTGGATGTGTAAAGGACCATTTATGTTACGTTTGGATGTGTAAAGGACCATTTATGTTACGTTTGGATGTGTAAAGGACCATTTATGTTACGTTTGGATGTGTAAAGGACCATTTATGTTACGTTTGGATGTGTAAAGGACCATTTATGTTACGTTTGGATGTGTAAAGGACCATTTATGTTACGTTTGGATGTGTAAAGGACCATTTATGTTACGTTTGGATGTGTAAAGGACCATTTATGTTACGTTTGGATGTGTAAAGGACCATTTATGTTACGTTTGGATGTGTAAAGGACCATTTATCTTACGTTTGGATGTGTAAAGGACCATTTATGTTACGTTTGGATGTGTAAAGGACCATTTATGTTACGTTTGGATGTGTAAAGGACCATTTATGTTACGTTTGGATGTGTAAAGGACCATTTATCTTACGTTTGGATGTGTAAAGGACCATTTATGTTACGTTTGGATGTGTAAAGGACCATTTATCTTACGTTTGGATGTGTAAAGGGCCATTTCTGTTACTTTCAAATGAGTGAAGGGTCTTTTCCGTTACTTCTGAATGTGGAAAGGATCACTTTATTTACCTGTGAATGTGTAAATAGGATCATTTCAGTTATTTTTGAATGTGGTAAAAAGGATCGTATTGTATATATCTGAAGTATGTTGATGTTATCATGTGCTTTTGAGCTAGTAAAAGCATGTCCAGCATCACGTTCTTTTAACCAATACAAGTGCCCTCTTCTTCCTCCCTATGAACCTATGTGTTTCATCTTGGCCATGAGTTTGCTCTTGGCCAATGGGAGTTTGTTCATATTAGATCTAACCGTTGACAAGTGTGTTCATCATGCATTTGAACATGTGCTCTTCGTTTGGAACGTGTGTGGATGTTCACGTTATACTTGAACGTGAGAATGTGTGTGTGTGTGTGTGGGGGGGGGCCTGCATGTGTTATCCTGATTCCCGGAGGCCCGTAATGTGGTCGACTTTATCCCTGAAGGCCCGTAATATGGTCGACTTTATCCCTGGAGGCCCGTAATATGGTCGACTTTATCCCTAGAGGCCCGTTATATGGTCGACTTCATCTCTGAAGGCCCGTAATATGGTCGACTTTATCCCTGGAGGCCCGTAATATGGTCGACTTTATCCCTAGAGGCCCGTTATATGGTCGACTTTATCCCTAGAGGCCCGTTATATGGTCGACTTTATCCCTAGAGGCCCGTTATATGGTCGACTTTATCCCTGAAGGCCCGTAATATGGTCGACTTTATCCCTAGAGGCCCGTAATAATGTCGACTTTATCCCTGAAGGCCCGTAATATGGTCGACTTTATCCCTGAAGGCCCGTAATATGGTCGACTTTATCCCTCGAGGCCCGAAATATGGTCGACGTTATCCCTTGAAGACAATATATGGCCAATTTCTCATGTTGCTCTGCAGAAAGAGTACAAAGGTTGTTTATATGATCTATCTTGAGATGATTTCGGGCCTTAGTGTCCCCGCGGCCCGGTCCTCGACCTGGCCTCCACCCCCAGGAAGCAGCCCGTGACAGCTGGCTAACTCCCAGGTACCTATTTACTGCTAGGTAACAGGGGCATCAGGGTGAAAGAAACTCTGCCCATTGTTTCTCGCCGGCGCCCGGGATCGAACCCGGGACCACAGGATCACGCGTCCAGTGTTCTGTCCGCTCAGCCACCGGCTCTCATGATGATAATAATAATAATAATAATATAATAGAAGTAGGAGTTGATCCTAGTAGAAGCATTAATTATACAAAATATTGTAAATAATAATAGTAATCATAAAACAATTAAAAATATTCAATAAATAAATATATCTATCATAATGTTATCATTGTTTAGTTAAATAATTTTCTTTCTC
The DNA here is from genome assembly GCA_020271785.1 of Procambarus virginalis. NCBI lineage: Eukaryota > Metazoa > Arthropoda > Malacostraca > Decapoda > Cambaridae > Procambarus > Procambarus virginalis. The sequence continues at coordinate 4,491,907 of WNGS01072847.1, read as the reverse complement.
ATTCTGCTAAATTCGAACAGAATAAAGGTTAAGCAACAAATAAAATCAAAGATTCCATAGACCTATATTACTCTAAAGCAGTGATAATAAAGCGAGAGGCTAAATTCTTCTTGCTTGACTTCGCTAATTGAAATAGGGAAACTTTCTCAGTCATGGCCGTACAAGGTGCTGGAGTTCCATAACCAATTACCTGGGACGCGCCAGGTAAACAAGTGGGGACCATATTGGCCAGAGTGGGTCATCACCCGTGGAGGAACATTTATTAGAAGACCACATTCCCGCCATCAACAAAATCCTGGGTTGGCGCATCTTTCTTGGCGGGCGCGGGGGACCAGCGTTGGCGGCGGGGAAACGAGAATAATAGTGTCATTTCTATTCCGTGCGTGTTGTCGGGCGCCATTGTAATAACTTAGTTGTTGTAGCCTCTTACTCGGCCAGCTCCAGTTGGCATTATTGTCTCCCCGGCAAGTCAGTGTGAGAGGTCGACATGATTCATTTGAGCACCACTGAATTCAAGAATGGAGGCCGGCAGTTAATGGGGCGAGTATGCGAGGGGCGGGGTAAGACACCCAGGAGGAGGAGCCGAGCGGCACCGGGGCCAATCAGAGGCCGTGTGCGGTGAGGGGTGTGCTGTGGGCGGGGCCTCAGTAACACATTTAGCGAGGCGTGTGTTGCTGTCATGCATCAGTATCACAGTGACAGGTGAAGAGCGCACACTTACCTCGCCATGATTCACGCTACAGGCATTCCCTTTTTCAACCCGCTACTCAGCATGGGCGGTATGCCGTTCCCTTGGGCACTCCCCACACAGGGCTCACCACCGAGTTCACCGCCTTCGTCGCCCGTATCCAACACCAGCGTGTGGCACCGTCCGCAGCCAGCAAGGGCAGCATCCTTCACCATCGACGCTATCCTGGGCCGTCGTCAGCAGGAGGCGGAACAAGTAGGTCGATCGCTGGCACTTCGGCGAGAAGAACGACTGACCCGACCGTCGCCCTACCCAGCTGTCAGCAGTGACCACAGTGTTAACGGCGGCGCCCACTCTACCAGTCCATCAGGATCATCAGCCAAGGCGAAAGTGAAACGAGTGAGAACGATATTTACAGCAGAACAGCTGGAGCGACTGGAAGCGGAGTTCGCTCGTCAGCAGTACATGGTCGGGCCCGAGCGACTGTATCTGGCCGCGGCGCTCAACCTGACGGAGGCACAAGTCAAGGTATGGTTCCAAAACAGGCGAATCAAGTGGCGGAAGCAGTATATGGAGCAGCAACACGCCAAGCTCGCCGGAAATCAAGACTCCTTGCTCCCTGATGGCGGCGACGAGTCTCTTACTCCCACAGAAGGCAGGACCTCGCCCTTGGGTGACTTGCCTGCCTCCCCTGCAAGTCCCAGCAGCACGGGGGAGCTTCCAGAGGAACAACAAGAACCCCAACAACAGCAGCCTCAGCCTGAACAGAGCAACAGCATGCCAACGCTCGCCACCCAAGCTTACCCGTCGTACTTGGCGGCGACACTGACGGCGGCGTATGCAGAACAGCAAAGTGAACCCGCCGACCTGACAACGTCCAGCGCAAGAGCCAAGTGAAGCGGGAGGTCGGGGCCTTGCCGTCACTCCTGCTACCCTCGTCTCCGTGACACAGTGAAACGTGCGGAGCTGCTGCCGGTTTTGTCACTCTCCGCCCCCTCGCTCCTGCCGCCGCCTCCTTGCGTCCTCACGCCTCCGCCGCTGGTGGCCGACGGCGACGCTCCGACGTAACAAACTGGGCGTCAGATCGTGTGCAGTGAGGATCCTCAGGACACGTGCGAGTGTGACTTTGGAATCAAGAACTTATGAAGGGCTTATGGCGCCCGGTGTCCTAAGTCTTCGCCTGGCCAGAGACACTTCAACTTAAGAAATACCGAAGTCCTTCAGAGTGTAGCTCCAGTTATGGTGTGAGCGTGTCTACGGTGACGGTCAGACTGCTGGTCGTGCCATCGTCGTCCAGGTGATCGTCGTACCATCGTGTCTCGTCGTCAAGGGGGTAATGGTCGCGCTACCGTGCCTCACACCCAGGGTGATGGTCGTATCGCCGTGTCATTGTCGTCCAGGGTGATGGTAGTACCACCGTGTCACCGTCGTCCAGGGTGATGGTCGTGTCATCGTCGTCCAGGGTGATGGTCGTACCACCGTGTCACCGTCGTCCAGGGTGATGGTCGTACCACCGTGTCATCGTCGTCCAGGGTCGTCCAAGTCGACGACCAGCCAAGCAACCCCTAGGCCCGTGTGAGGGTCAGTGAGACGAGGCCTGCTCTTAACACCTGTTAGAGATTTATGTTAAATCTTCCTATACTTTTTAAGCATTCCAGAATGACGCCGAGTTCCTATGCGTGGGTGTGCATGTGTGTGTACATATGTATGTATTTATGTACTTTTTCTTGATTGTTATGATGTGTATCAAAGCCTAGGTGACTATCTCTCAAGACTGTACTTCGGCCTCCATGATAGATGATAATCTAGTCTTTTTTTGTAATAAAATATTTCTCGATTAAAATTATTTTCAGTATAATCCTTTTCTCTCATATTACAAATGTTTAAACAAACAGATGCTTCACATCCCACCCTGAATTTAGGCGTTTTGACCTATGAAAATATTTGATGATAAACACCATTGAAATTCTTGTAGTCGTCAGTAATATCTGAGTTAAGTCTTGTTATTAATGTAAACAAATACTAAAAAATATTGAATATGAAGGCCTACATTGAGTATGATGAACTACCTATAGAATTAAGTATGAAAACCGGCTTAATGCAATTTAGCATAAACATCTATTTGAACAATTAAGCATAAAGACCAACGTAAAAGACGTAGAATGGAGACCTGCTTAAAATAACTTAGTATGAAGACCTTTAATAATTTAGTTTGAAGGACTATGTAAAACCAATGAGCATGAAGACTGTCTTAAGTGTTTTTTTTTCAGAATAAAGGCCTTAAAACCCTAATTATAAAGCAACCCTCCTCCTTAGACAGTACTTATGTAACTATGTGGACCATCGTACATATATTGACGTAATGGACAGTTATATAATAAAATTTGGTACTATTCACTTTATAGTAAAAAAAAAAACAAATATTCCTAGGCCTAGTATAGCACATATATATATGTACTATATTAGGCTTCAGGTAGGGTGCTTCAGGTATTAGGCTTAGCACGGTTGGGTTAGGTAAGGTTTTATTGGCAGCATAAATTTAAAACCTTTTCCGGTTGGTCCAAAATCACTAGGACAAAATTCTACTTTCTAATTGTTCATTACGTCAATATATGTACGATGGACCACCGCGTTACTGTACAATCAAGTTAAAGTACAGTACGTTTATTGAAACAATAAAATACATCTCAAAGGGATAGAGTGGCTTAGGCTATTTCTCCACTAAACGGAGGATGTGCCTTGATAAAGGCCCATTAAAGAATAAAGAATTGCTTAAAGCAACTGAAGACCTAATTACACAGACACAAGAACAGGGGCCAGATTCACGAAGCAGTTACGCAAGCACTTACGAACCTGTACATCTTTTCTCATCTTTTCTCAATCTTTGGCGGCTTTGTTTACAATTAATAAGCAGTTAATGAGCTCCGAAGTACCAGGAGACTATTTACAACAATAACATCAGTTGGTTGGTAAGTTTTTCATGCTTGTAAACTGTTTAATAAATGTAACCAAAGCCGTCAAAGATTGAGGAAAGATGTACACGTTCGTAAGTACTTGCATAACTGCTTCGTGAATCTGGGCCCAGGGTATTTGAACTATGTGTCGTCATGTTGGATAACCTTGAGGTGTTAGCTCTGGGACACAGGCACACATTATTTAATAATATTTATAACAACATAACAATTTACATGTAATGATTGAAATCTAAGCTTTATCCCTCTTCCTCGAAAAATAATAATTATCCGTTTGGATAATGGCGTTTAAATATTAATAAAACAAAGTATATAAATTCCTTTTATATATTAATTAATGCTAATAAATGTATTCGAATTTAAATACCATATAGAAGTCAAAACGAAAACATAATCTAATAACTTCAAAAGAATATATTTGACAATCAATACCAAACCTATTGCAGGTAAACATTTTTCATAACCTGTGGGATTCACTCATACAACAGACACCCACCACTTGGGCAGGACAGTAGAGCGACGGTCTCGCTTCATGCAGGTCGGCGTTCAAGCCCCGACCGTCCAAGTTTTTGGGCACCATTCCTTCCCCCCCCCCCCCCGTCCCATCCCAAATCTTCATCCTGACCCCTTCCAAGTGATATATATAGCCGTAATGGCTTGCCGCTTTCCCCCTGATAATTCTCTCCCAAATAAGACCGATATGAAGTCGCACCGAAGGCAAAGATGAAGTCACTCTTCAGGCAGACATGACGTCACTCATAATGCAGACATGAAGTCACTCAATATAGACATGAAATCACTCATAATACAGACATGGTCACTCATAATTCAGATATGACGCCACTCACACTACAGACATGAAGTCATTCATACTACAGTTTTCATACGTGTGTCTCTAAATTCACTCAATACATTCATACTTAAAAAACCTGTCTCATAACCAACACTTAACTAACCTGTCTCTTAGACACACGTAATGCACTTATACTCAAACGTTTCTCTAAACTAACTTAATAGATGCATACTTAACAAACATTCATCTCAATTTATATTTAGCAAACGTGTCTCCAGACACACTCTACTTAAATGAACACACTCAACAAACTCTGGTGTGTGTCCCTGAGTGTGGTGGGGGAGTTGAGTGTGGTGGAGGGTTGAGGGCTGTATAGAATTGTATGAGAGTTGAGAGTTCATGTGGCTGAGGCTATAGGAGCGCCCGCCACAACCATCTGATCCACCGCCGGCTGCTGCTGACCGTTGTCACTCCTGCTGCTCTGTCTGCTGCTGTTACTGTTGGTGTTGTTGCTGTTACTGTTGGTGTTGCTGCTGTTACTGTTGGTGTTGCTGCTGTTACTGTTGGTGCTGTTACTGTTGATGATGTTGCTGTTACTGTTGGTGCTGTTACTGTTGATGTTGCTGCTGTTACTGTTGATGTTGTTGCTGTTACTGTTGATGTTGTTGCTGTTACTGTTGGTGTTGCTGCTGTTGATGTTGCTGCTGTTACTGTTGATGTTGCTGCTGTTACTGTTGGTGCTGTTACTGTTGGTGTTGCTGCTGTTACTGTTGGTGTTGCTGCTGTTACTGCTGTTACTGTTGGTGTTGCTGCTGTTACTGTTGGTGTTGCTGCTGTTACTGTTGGTGTTGCTGCTGTTACTGTTACTGTTGGTGTTGCTGCTGTTACTGTTGGTGTTGCTGCTGTTACTGTTGGTGTTGCTGCTGTTACTGTTGGTGTTGCTGCTGTTACTGTTGGTGTTGCTGCTGTTACTGTTGGTGTTGCTGCTGTTACTGTTGGTGTTACTGCTGTTACTGTTGGTGTTGCTGCTGTTACTGTTGGTGTTGCTGCTGTTACTGTTGGTGTTGCTGCTGTTACTGTTGGTGTTGCTGCTGTTACTGTTGGTGTTGCTGCTGTTACTGTTACTGTTGGTGTTGCTGCTGTTACTGTTACTGTTGGTGTTGCTGCTGTTACTGTTACTGTTGGTGTTGCTGCTGTTACTGTTGGTGCTGTTACTGTTGGTGTTGCTGCTGTTACTGTTGGTGCTGTTACTGTTGGTGTTGCTGCTGTTACTGTTGGTGCTGTTACTGTTGGTGTTGCTGCTGTTACTGTTACTGTTGGTGTTGCTGCTGTTACTGTTGGTGTTGCTGCTGTTACTGTTACTGTTACTGTTACTGTTACTGTTGCTGTTACTGTTACTGTTGGTGTTGCTGCTGTTACTGTTACTGTTGCTGCTGTTACTGTTACTGTTGATGTTGCTGCTGTTACTGTTGATGTTGTTGCTGTTACTGTTGATGTTGTTGCTGTTACTGTTGGTGTTGCTGCTGTTGATGTTGCTGCTGTTACTGTTGATGTTGCTGCTGTTACTGTTGGTGCTGTTACTGTTGGTGTTGCTGCTGTTACTGTTGGTGTTGCTGCTGTTACTGCTGTTACTGTTGGTGTTGCTGCTGTTACTGTTACTGTTGCTGCTGTTATTGTTACTGTTGCTGCTGTTACTGTTACTGTTACTGTTGCTGCTGCTGATGTTGCGTTCCCCCCTCCCGCCTAATCATAGTCTTCCCGCTTAGTATACCAGCTTACCCAGCCCCCCAACCCCCCTCCCCAGGACCCCTTCCCCCCCCCCAACCACTCGGCACACCCGCGGACATAATTACATACAGACAATGACAGCAGGTCCACTGATGACTTGATATGAAATGAAATAAATGAATGCCGGTTAATGGATCAAACAGGTCCTTACGGCGAGCACCTGACGGCAAAACGACTTAATTAACGCTCTCTGAAATTAATTACACCAGCTAATTTCCCGATTACTAACCCCCCCCCCAATAAAAAGGCGAGAGGTTTATGGATTTTTTTTATTCGATAAACTACATTTTTGATTGAAAGAAACCTGGAAATTTGAGGATGACGTAAATGGTTTTATTTTTTAGCATTTCACGAGAACTGTCGGCTATATGAACACTGCTCTTTCTCTATAGCTTATATGAGGCTGTTGGTGTTATATTATTGTTATTATTCGTATTATGTTAATGATAATATTTTATATTATAATTATGGGAATATGAAATTAATTATTATAAACAATTATTGTTTTATTATTACTATTATAATTATTATATGAACATGTCAACAAGGGCCTTGATGAGGCCTCGAACCCATGTGCTAAGGTGGTCCTAGATGCGCTCTAGTCAACTGCGCCACGACATGGTCAAAAGAATTGCAAACTGGAATTCGTTTATCGTGTGCTGGTACAGTGGACTGGAGCGCGTCTGGCAACTCTCGGCACATGGGTTCGAACCCTTCATCAAGGCCCTTGTGGATTGGTTCATTGATATATCAAATTTCTTGATATATCAAATACTGTGATTATTATTATTATAACTTATAACAGTATTAATTTATTATTATTATAACTTATACCAATATTAATTTATTATTATTTTTATAACTTATAAAACTATTATTTATGATTATTATTATTGTTATATATAAATTTTCCTTTCTTTAAATCAGCCAGATTCCCATATCTCACGTGATATACAACATGAACAAATATAACATATATTAGCAGCAATCCAGTTTGTTGTCAAGACATTCCAGTCTGTATAGTTAGGTAGCTACTTGAAATATATGAACACCGAGAGCCACCTTGAGCACTGAGGGTCTCATGTTGAAGGTCAAAGAACATGTTGCAGGTAGTGTCCAGTCAGCAGGTAGTGTCCAGTCCAGCAGGTGGTGTCCAGTCCAGCAGGTGGTGTCAGTCCAGCAGGTAGTGTCCAGTCCAGCAGGTGGTGTCCAGGCCAGCAGGTGGTGTCCAGTCCAGCAGGTAGTGTCCAGTCCAGCAGGTGGTGTCCAGTCCAGCAGGTAGTGTCCAGTCCAACAGGTGGTGTCCAGTCCAGCAGGTAGTGTCCAGTCCAGCAGGTAGTGTCCAGTCCAGCAGGTGGTGTCCAGTCCAGCAGGTAGTGTCCAGTCAGCAGGTGGTGTCCAGTCCAGCAGGTAGTGTCCAGTCCAGCAGGTGGTGTCCAGTCCAGCAGGTAGTGTCCAGTCCAGCAGGTGGTGTCAGTCCAGCAGGTAGTGTCCAGTCCAGCAGGTAGTGTCCAGTCCAGCAGGTGGTGTCCAGTCCAGCAGGTGGTGTCCAGTCCAGCAGGTAGTGTCCAGTCCAGCAGGTAGTGTCCAGTCCAGCAGGTAGTGTCCAGTCCAGCAGGTAGTGTCCAGTCCAGCAGGTAGTGTCCAGTCCAGCAGGTAGTGTCCAGTCCAGCGAGTAGTGTCCAGTCCAGCAGGTAGTGTCCAGTCCAGCAGGTAGTGTCCAGTCCAGCAGGTGGTGTCCAGTCCAGCAGGTGGTGTCCAGCCAGCAGGTGGTGTCCAGTCCAGCAGGTAGTGTTCCAGTCCAGCAGGTAGTGTCCAGTCCAGCAGGTGGTGTCCAGTCCAGCAGGTAGTGTCCAGTCCAGCAGGTAGTGTCCAGTCCAGCAGGTAGTGTCAGTCCAGCAGGTAGTGTCCAGTCCAGCAGGTAGGTCCAGTCCAGAGGTAGTGTCCAGTCCAGCAGGTGGTGTCCAGTCCAGCAGGTAGTGTCCAGTCAGCAGGTAGTGTCCAGTCCAGCAGGTAGTGTCCAGTCCAGCAGGAGTGTCCAGTCCAGCAGGTAGTGTCCAGTCCAGCAGGTAGTGTCCAGTCCAGCAGGTGGTGTCCAGTCCAGCAGGTGGTGTCCAGTCCAGCAGGTGGTGTCCAGTCCAGCAGGTGGGACGTTAGGTTCCCTCACTTAGACCCCTATTGACAATTTTTGTGTACACGGGTTGATTCTGCCATCTTCAAGACCCAGGCAGAATATCCAGCACACTGCCCCAGCTGTCGTAAGCACGTGTTGACAGGATCAACGAATCGTATCTCATAATATCAGGCCATGAGATGTTCAGTGGAGTTTGTAGAGGTCATTGTTCATCTTCCTTCTCAATTGGAAATTAACCGAATAATATTTTTTAAACAGATTTACTAGAATAAACTTAAAAGTATGTTACCAATATCAATAACTTTCAGGTTAGCTTTAACATTTACGTTTATACAACCAAGTACTGTATACACACCTTTTGAATCTCCACATTTAAAGCAATAAGCTCTATTAGAATAGTTGGAAAAATGGCATTTCTGACACTCCCAATTCGAGTCAGAGTTGCTCCACCTCTCGGACTTCTGACTGGCATAATTTTGATTAGGCTGGTTTTTGTAACCATAGTTTCCCCGATTGTTGACATTATCACGATATCTGCCTCTACCGCTGACGTTATCTTGGTAATTGTCACACTGTTGACGCCCACCTCTACGACGATTCATGCTAGAAGTGAAGAACGAAACATTATTAATCCCATACTTTCTTTTTAAATAGGCTTTTTATCCTAAGCACCTTGTAGTAAATAAAAATACATTATTTTATTAAAGATCATTAAAAATAAAATATTCCTTTGTAATGTGTATTACTATTA
>WNGS01072847.1:4465806-4476099 GCA_020271785.1 Procambarus virginalis | reverse complement strand
AAACTACTGTAGTGCACAAGAAAATCGTGATGTGAAAAAAATCATGAAATATTAACGTGATGTATGCGTGAAATTCATGAGGAGGATTCAAACCTCTGCTTTGGGATACTCCAAGCAAAGTAGTGGTCTAAGGCGTTTGTCTGGGAGCACCCAGAGCATAGGTTCAAATCCTCCACATGGCTTCTACTGATTTTTTCACTAACTACAGTGATAGGTCATCATATCAAAAGTGAAGGTGTCGGGTTCAATTCCTGCAGCACTAAAGATAACTGGGTACATTTCCCCTTCACCCAATGGATCCAATTAATTATGCAAAGCTTTCTAGTATTATGTAGTAATGAAGAAATATGTTATATTTACTCACTATAATGTTGGTGTTGAATGTAGAAAATGATAAAACAATTTTACTCCGAAATAATATAATTTTATCACAAAATTTGACAGAACCAGTTGGCAGCCGACACCATAGGAGTCGATGATCAAAGTGACAATGCTGTGGCTTTGAGTAATTAGATGGATACAACTTTGTTATAAAGTTATATTATTTCAGAGTAAAATTTTATAAAGTTATACATTCAGCTCAAACATTTGAGTAAATATGTAATTTTTTCACTGAACATGTCATTTCTTCATTACATATGTAATGCTAGGAGGCTTTGGGTAATTACATGGACCACAAACTCAGTGACTCCCTTCATCCAGCAATAAATAGCTAACTGAAAGACAGGCAACTGATGGCTGATAAGCTTAGTACCCACTCCTGTACACTTTTCTTCCTTAAAGTGCTCACATGTTATTACGGAGTCATTGACAGTGCCACTGACTCGGTGCCAGACACCAATAGGTAACCCCATCAATAACAACTTCCCCCCACTCTACCACTGACAGTAGGGGTGCCACAGGGCAGCATCTTGGGACCTCTCCTATTTCTTGTATACATCAATGATTTGCCAAATGTTTCTACCACTCTTAAACCTATACTATTTGCTGACTATACTACCTTCATCTATTCTGACCCTAACCCCCACACACTAAATATTGTAAATAATGAATTAAAAAAAAAAAGTCCACTCATGGATGTCAACCAATAAACTCACACTAAACATAGAAAAAGACTTGCATTTTATTTGGTAGTAAATCATCAAATTAAATGCAACTTCAATAATAAATGAATTAAAAAAAAACTTCAGACAGACAAGGTTAGCATTAGCAATAAAAATGAAGGAAAGTTCCTTGGCCTATACATAGACCAGAGACTCAACTTCAGCACCCACATACAACACAGGCAAAAAGAAGTGTCCCAAAAAGTCAGTATACGCAACAATGTGGTTAACACAGACCACAATTACACTCCCTTAGCTAAGCAACTTATATATGTGGAATTTATTTATATATGTGTGGAATTTAGTGGTACATTTGGTCACCTACAACCCCCAAGACGGCTCATTTAACCCATTTTAAAACTTATAACCTAACCAAACACAAGCTAATTTTAACACATCCAGTTGATTAGCAGTTGAGAAGCGGGACCAAAGAGCCAGAGCTCAACCCCCGCAAACACGTATATAACCTTAGCTAACACTGCTTAAACTTACGTTTTTTAAGTAGTAAAAGATCTCTTGTCGAAACGGCCGAATATGATTTGATTGAAGAACCAAGACGCTATAGTTGACCCGTCCACAACACTGACCTCCTGTGACCCCGGGCGACAAAACTCCTTAACTGCAGCTCCAGTCACTAGCAACGACACATTTATTGCCTCCTTACCTGAACTAGGAGAGGTGTAACCACAGAACTAGGAGAGGTGTAACCACAGGAGGCAGAAGGTGGAGATGGAAGAGGAGATGGCGCGTGTTGCCCACGTCCTGGCCACAGTCACAATGGCTGCCGGGTGTCCATGCCGCCTCCACCTGCACTTTACCTTTGGGGATAAAGCTATCTCTTGTTATTCTTGGATTCCTAGCTCTATAATCATCTAAACTAAAAGTCAGTTATAAATTAAATTCTCTTGCTGAACGTATGTCTTACGTATATAATTTTGGAAGTGTTTTTCGTGGCAATATTTTTGCATGGCACATACATAAATACATTATATACAGCAAGTTTATTTAATAACGTTTACTTGTCTAAAGAATGGAACCTTCGACCATACATAAACTTGGGTGCGCATGACATAATGATACTGAAGCAAATAATAATTGAGGCTTCACAATATATTCACAATTAAGTTCAAACCCAAAATGAGACAACTTTTGTTGTTCATCTTAGCCCATTTCTACCTTACTCAGAATTTTTGACTCTCCCAAAAACCCTCTATAGTGATAAGCAATGCTAGTTTGTTTTATGGCAAAGCTTAATCACAGTTACATATACTGCTGCTCCAACGGCTATATGAATTAAAGTAAAGCATAAATGATGTAATTAAATTATTGACAATAATTTATGCATTAACGAACTGATATAGAGGGATATAAATGAACTGCCTCGTATTGGACAATAGAATTTCGTCTAGGCCAATAGACTTTGTGCAATTTTCTTAATTCTAATGTTTCTATTATTTCAAGAGTAACAGAAGTATTGCTACTTATATGAGGCAACGGAAAGTTTTTACTCTAATTTTGCGCCACGCGTTAGTTTATGATTTCTTTTATATGGTTTGTCTTTAAATACACAAAAGGAAATGTGGATATTGTGGAAGATTTGAGGTGGTCATGTGATGAGGACGGGTTGTGCACTGTCCGTCTCTCTAGTCTTGTGATAACCTGTGTTCTCACTCGTTAGTCTACCGAATATACGCGTTAACTCGCAGATGACAATATCAAACATGCCTCTGAATATCCTTCTACTCCTCCTGGGTTGATAGAGGTAAGTTCTTATCCTATTTAATATCCAAATGTGCCTGAGAAGGCAAAACAATTTTCTCGGATCAGCGGACGCCGTATCCATGTCAGCCCGTAAGTAGACTTTGTAATCATTCGTACTATATCGTATTCGTCTTAGAGACGTTTCCTTTATTGACATCACCGTATCATCCTTTTGGTATTTGATACTCTTTCCCATTGATACATCATGTTAATGTCATGTATAATGTGATACATCAATGTGCATTGGGCTCTTTTTTGTTCTAATTCATCTGAGCGTTCTACTCTGATGATCCTAGGCTTCTAGATTAACACAAGATTAAGGTTAAATGGTTTGTTTACTGCAAGTACTATTAATTCTAAGTCTACTGCAATTGTCACGTATGAAAGTTAAAAATTAAATAATGGTGTTAAGTTGTTCAGAAAACTTTGTATGATGTTACTAATTACTAATACTGTATATAGGAAAGTTGTCAAATATACAATAATTCTCTATTCAATATGAATTGAATAATTCTCTATTCGAATATGAGCTTGTCTCTATGATTAACAGATATATATAACTACAAATGCTTAAAAATAATATATATAATGTAATTAATATAGTCATGTAATTACTTTAAGCATTTTACTATTATTAGGATTCAAGTTCAAGTATGTTTATTGAGACAAGAAAGAAATACATCTCAAAGGGATAGAGTAGCTTAGGCTATTTCTACCCCCCTTTTATTAGGATATTAGCAAAGTGAGTTCCAATTAAGTCGAATACCAGTGATGAGATTATGTACTTTACCCAGGGGATATATATATACTTAGTATGTGTATATCTCCTAGCCTATACTGAGTAGAGTATCTTATTTCTCTGTATATTTACATTTGTGTTGTTGATCTCGAACCCATTGTTGATGTGACGATGTGCATTGAATTTTGTAACTAACTCATCTAGATTGTAACTTGTTAATCTAATTGAATTGTGGGGTTCAGTCTCTGAGCCCATTATGTGCCTCTGTTACCCTTTCCACTACCGCCCTCAAGAGGGGTATGGGATGCATACTAAATGAACTAAATGAATTAAACTAATTGCGTTTACTGTAGTCCAGAGTAGTCAAAAGGTGTGCATACTTGTTAGTTGATAAGTAAGCTCTGGTGAAGGGTCTCTCCTGCGGTTTATGGGCCTTGCCTAACACCGAACCAACGTATGGCATAGGGAAGATCATTGTTGTAAAAGAAACAGAGGATTAGACCAAGTATACTACCTAGTGGAAAGCCAATGTTAATTGACAGTGGGAGAATTAAGTAACATTGTTCACATAAATATAGTATAATGGTGCCTATCACTGAAATAAGATTGAATGTATTGAAGGGACCTCTGACTGCATAGTGGTTTAGTTTAAGTAGGTTACTGTGATTAACAGTGTCAAAAACATATTAAAAGTCCTTGGTGTTTTTATGGTCTGAAGCCATATTGGCAAGAACTAAATATATTGTATATTTGGACATGATGGGCAGGATTAATAAATCATTACAATCACTAAAATGATTGATTCCAGTGAGATCACCACTTTTTTGGACTGGGATTAATTACTCCAGCTTGGAAGGACAGCTTGGAAGGCTCCGAGCTCAAGTGATTTGTTGCAAACCAATGCTATGGCTCTGAAAGGTTACTGATTTAGAGTTAAGTGAGAGGATTATATAATTAATATCTGAAGAATTGTTGGGATAGATACAGACTCGAAATAGGTGCCAGAGAGGTAGTAGCCAATATTTGGGATGAAGATTACACCTTTTAGGTGGCTTTAATGTTCATCAATCAATCACTTCATTTGCAAGGGATGTGCATAAATGAGAACGATGAGATAAGTGCAAGGAATAAGAATGAGCTATTGAATTTATTAGCAGTGTGAACGGCGGATAACATTCCATCATTTCCAACTAGGAATATTTGTTTTATTGAAGTTCTTTTTTTACTCTAATATCTAGGAAATAGTGTGTCATTGATGCCGAAATAAGTTTATTGAGGTATAAAAACACACAAAGGGTTTTTAGTAGAGTTAATTTATTATGCACCTCATACCCATCTTGTGGGTGGTAGGGAAAAGGATTACAGAAGCACAAAATGAGATCAGGAACTGAACCTCTAAATTAAACTAAGCAAGTTACAGTCTTGATAAGCTGGTTAAAAAAAATTAATGTATACTGTTATATCAACAGTGAGTTTGAGACCGGCCCAAATGTAGTCTCAAAGTTGAGCAACTTACGTATATGGTGAGCTAGTTTCATATTTTGTACAGTATGCTTATCCTTCACACCGCCCCCCATCCAGTGGGCAGCGGTGGAAAGGTTACAATCACCCACATTTACTACCTACAGTTGGCAAACTGGGATATTTGCTACAAATTTCTTTTATCTTATCGCACTTATTTTATCTTTTCGCACTCCACCACAATGTGATCACTATGTGATGGTGTGCGACGGGGGGGGGGGTTGCAGCAATTATTATTATTTATTTTTATTTTTATTTATTTATATACAAGAAGGTACATTGGGTTTGTGAGAATACATAGCATAGTATTTACAATCTTGTAAAGCCACTAGTACGCGCAGCGTTTCGGGCAGGCCCTTAATCTAACAGATAATTTTAAGTAGGTAAATTCTAGCAGAATTAATAAAATGATAACAGGTACATTGCAAGAAAAAAATTTAATACATCGTATTCCCTGAGGTCATTAGCTAATTCCTCGTGTAACATTCTCTCTATTTTCTGGAAATGTATACGTCACTCAAGTCTCTGAACGCTTTGAAAGAGCTAATTCGCTCCTATGAAGCGAAATAGATACTCTAGTGTTAATATCAAGTACTCTATCATACACACTGCAAATTTATTATCCCTTGTGTATCGTGTATCCAATGTAGGAGTCTTTCTGTTATTACCAGATTGCCAAATTGGTATAAGAACATAAGAACAAAGGCAACTGCAGAAGGCCTATTGGCCCATACGAGGCAGCTCCTATTTATAACCACCCAATCCCACTCATATACATGTCCAATCCTCGCTTGAAACAATCGAGGGATCCCACCTCCTCCACGTATAAAATTACCTCCCCATTATCTTTATCAAATGCACCTTGCAGATGAACAAATACTTCACAATTGTCGTCCACATTAGACAAACACGTTATTGTACATGTGTGACAAATTATTTGACACAATATTTATTTATTTATATATATATTTATTTATTTATTTATTTATTTATTTATTTATATGTACAAGAAGTTACATAGGGTTTATGAGAGTACATATCATGATGTGTTCACATTCTTGTAAAGCCATTAGTATGCTGAAATTATTCCATTGTATAGTGATACCCTGTTCTATGGCCCTGAATTTTATTAGTCAATAATGGTGTATAAATTTCAACAAACATTCCGTCAGTGGTGGACTGTTTGTTGTATTTTTTTAAGAACAATGTAATGTTCGTTTACGTATGTGAGTTTGTTTGTTGTGGGGACTGCATTCAGGAAAGGGGTCAGTAATTCGACCCTTTAGGGGAGCCCTAGATATATAATCCTAACATATACTGTTTGTATAAACTGGCTTCCTGATCCCCGACTAGGAATTATTAAATTATCAATTATTTATTTATTTATTTATTTATTTATTTATTTATTTATTTATTTATTTATTTATTTATATACAAGAAGGTACATTGGGTTTGTGAGAATACATTGAATAGTACAGTATTTACAGTCTTGTAAAGCCACTAGTACGCGCAGCGTTTTATAATTATTAACTAGGCTTCCGTTCTTGGGGCTTGTATTACAAGATTAACGCATATAGGATAAGTGTAGAACTTCTTGGAAAGTGGAATTCTCAGGTAATTAGTGGACCCAGGAATAATGAAGAACTTCCTGGAAAATGAAGTTTTCAGGGATAAGTTTTCAGTGGAATTAAGAGGCAGATCTAATTATCTATATTGCAACTAATGAGCGCTGAGCGTATTAGTGTTGTTGTTGTTGTTATAGATTCAGCTACTCGGAACAAGTTTCAAGTAGCACGGGCTATGGTGAGCCCGTAACTTACCTGGCACAGAGCGGGGCAAGTAGCACGGGCTACGGTGATCCCGTAGTGGACTTACCTGACACAGGAGCGGTGCTCGCGTATTAGTGGCTTTACAAGATTGTAAATACCATGCTATGTATTCTCACAAACCCAATGTTCCTTCTTGTATATAAATAAAAGAGAGTTTGAAGCAATTATATTACTCCTTAATATAATTGCTCTAAATGTTTAAACTTCATGTCTCCGTGGCTCATTGGTAAAACATTCGCCCGGCTCTTCGCGAGCACTTTGGCCTGGGTTCGTATCCTGGCCGGGGAGGATTGACTGGGCCCCAATCCTTAACTGTAACCACTGTTCACCCATCAATGAATAGGTACCTGGTGTTAAATGATTTGGCGAGTCGTATTCGGGGAAATATTTGGATTAAGGACCTGCCCGAAACGCTATATGTGTTAGTGGCTTTACAGGAATGTAAGAACTCTTGTGAATATAATAATATAAATATTAATAATATGTAAATTATTATCCCTTGTGCGGAATTATTATAAGTTTTCCTATATTAACATAAGTTTACCTTAAAATTGTTAGCATTTTCTGTCATAAGAATGGTTACGTTTTCTATGGTACATCGGAAATAGTATAGTAGGGTATGGTCACGAGACGCTCCGACGAAGCTCGTTTTCTGTTTGTTAAAACATAGTAAATTGTGTATATTGCTATGTTAGGATGTTTTAGCTTAGGTTAGACTGTATTTCGCTCGGCTGGGTTTGGTTATGCTGAGCTAGGTTAAGTTAGGTAAGCTTAAAAATCCGTTGGCGTTTCGTCTTGTGTACGATGATTATATATATGTCGTACCTAGTAGTCAGAATGCACTTCTCAGCCTACTATGCAAGGCCCGATTTGCCTAATAGGCCAAGTTTTCATGAATTAATTGTTTTTCGACTACCTAACCTACCTACCCTAACCTAACCTAAATTTTTGGGCTACCTAACCTAACCTAACCTATAAAGATAGGTTAGGTTAGGTTAGGTAGTGTTGGTTAGGTTCGGTCATATATCTACGTTAATTTTAACTCCAATGAAAAAAAATTGACCTCATACATAATGAAATGGGTAGCTTTATCTTTTCATAAGAAAAAAATTTGAGAAAATATATTAATTCAGGAAAACTTGGCTTAATAGGCAAATCGGGCCTTGCATAGTAGGCCAAAAAGTGAGTTCTGGCTACTAGGTACGACATATATATATATATATATATATATATATATATATATATATATATATATATATATATATAATTAGTATATTTTGGTAGCAGTCTTTCCTGTAGACATATGTTATTAAATATGACCGAAAAAGTAAGATTAATAATTCTAACACGAATTTTATATATATATATATATATATATATATATATATATATATATATATATATATATATATATATATATATATATATATAAAGTGGGGTCACACATATGAACATAAGAATATAGGTAACCGCAGAAGGCCTGTTGGCCCATACGAGGCAGCTGGTATCTACATACAAAGATTAATCCAGTGTGACCCCACTTATATATATATATATATATATATATATATATATATATATATATATATATATATATATATATTATATACATACTGGGACCCTGTAAATATAAATATCGTCTAACGTCTTTTAAGTTATCGTTACCGTTTTATTTATTTCTCATTCTTAAACAAAATATAGGTTACATTAATGGGGAAGTAGTGAAAAAACCTTAAGCAATTAATTTGTGGAAAGTTGGGGCCTTAATTAATTTTAATTACCGATCTTTAATCCTGGCCAGGAGGGCCTCGGGGCTATTATTTTCGCTTGGTCTATCTGTCAATCTATCGCTAAGCAAAACAATATTTGGGAAAGGATATACGTAGTCCTATTATGATGAAGCTTAACAAATAAGCTGAACGAGGTCCATGAGATTTAGGGAGGGGGCTCTTATTGTTTTAAGCTGAATTGTCATGATAATTCATGATACAAAATTAAGAAAATGAAATAAAAATCAACAGATAAGGTTCATCTCGCCCCGTATGGGAGTCACAACGCTACCCTAAAGTACCCAGTTGTTGTTGTTGTTATAGATTCAGCTACTCGGAACAAGTTCCAAGTAGCACGGGCTATGGTGAGCCCGTAGCTTACCTGGCACAGGAGCTGGGCAAGAAGCACGGGCTATGGTTAGCCTCGTGGACAGGAGATGTCTCCCGTGAAGTACCCAGTGTAAATGGGTACATTTACCCCTATTGTCATTACGGGTTATTCATGCCCGTGCCACCTCTTGGGTGGCTTAATCTTTATCAATCAATCCCACTGTCAGGAATGGGAAGCCATAAGGAGCCTTCCTCTTTGGACAATTCCTAACCGTTTCCAGAGTGCAAACCACAACAGGTGCTTAACTCCTAGGTACCTATTATTACTGCTAGGTAAACAGAGGCATCAGGTATAAGAATGGGTGCCCAAACGTTTATACATCACGGGAGACATCTCCCGTCACGCAGGGTGCAGTCGCGCCTACACAGATCTCCAGTATCAGCTCTTGATACTGATAATGGCTCAAAAGGGCCACCACTTACGGGCTATTCATGCCCGTGCCACCTCTTGGGTGACTTAATCTTTATCAATCGTTTATACATCCTGCCGCAGTAATCCAACCGGGAACGGGTTGGATCACAAGCGACTTGAGAATGGTCCAGGACGGACCGAAACGTCGTCGTCCCTTCAACTTCTAGTGTGTGGTCTGGTCAACATCCAACCGGGAACTTTTGGTTGTAAATCGACTACCGGAATCTTGGATATACCAGCCTGATATACCAAAAGCTGAATTAGCAATTGAATTTCAATTACTTTCTTTATTATGCACCCCATACCCATCCCGTGAGCGATGGTGGAAAGGGTTACAGACACGTAATCATTTCAGGAACTGAACCCCAATTAGCAAGAAAAGCAAAGTTACAGGATTTGGTGATGGTCGGCCATCACCAAAGGGGGAGGAGCCGGTGAACCGGTCGGCCGAGCGGACAGCACGCTGGACTTGTGATCCTGTGGTCCTGGGTTCGATCCCAGGCGCCGGCGAGAAACAACGGGCAGAGTTTCTTTCACCCTATGCCCCTGTTACCTAGCAGTAAAATAGGTACCTGGGTGTTAGTCAGCTGTCACGGGCTGCTTCCTGGGGTGGAGGCCTGGTCGAGGACCGGGCCTCGGGACACTAAAAAGCCCTGAAATCATCTCAAGATAACCTCAAGATGGTCCAGGACGGACCGAAACGTCGTCGTTTCTGGCCTTTCTGACCCGTGGTTTGTTCATCATAATGTCTTATCGTCTGCAACAGTAG
>WNGS01072847.1:4406480-4451669 GCA_020271785.1 Procambarus virginalis | reverse complement strand
TATATATATATATATATATATATATATCAATCATTTTGATTTTCTACCTGAATATGGCATCTACATCTAAACCACTGTTGTCTATATATATAAATAGGTGTAATAGAACCCATGAGCACTACACCAGAAATAAATATCTCTTTGACACCCCCAGAGTCAGACTAAATCTGTTCAAATACTAGGATACAAGGATATAAAACCTTGCTACAATGTACCTTTCATCTTACCTGATATGTCGATTAAGTATCTGCCCTAAATGCTTGCGTCTTAGTGGCTTTGCATGAATGTAAAAATGCCAGTAATATGTAATATCACCAACCCATTGTACCTTCTTGCAAATAAATATTATTTTTATTATTATTATTATTATAATTATAAATATGTCCAACTGTATTTACATAAAGAACTTCAACGCTATATCAGTACCTATCTAATTTTGAATATTTTATTTATGACGGAAGCTTATCGTGTGGGCTCTGCGCAGGCACAGTAATAGCCTACACGCGCGACCTTGTGACAAATGTAAGTGATCACATAATTAATACTGTATCAGGAACACCTTCACTTGATGCCACAGAAAACGTGAAACAGGTGTGTTCTTCCCGCTAACCAATCACAGACCCGGGTTTACATCCTCCATATAGACTAAAGCCACCTGGCCAATAACAGCCTCGCCTCCCCAGTGGCAGTCTGCGTCTCGTCCAATCAGCAAGTTGCTCCATACTGGCTCAGGAGATGTGTCTTGTTTATATACAGACGTCACAGCTACGTCACGGGGTGTCCAGGTGCTAAAGGTCAGCGACGGCCAGTTGCTAGGAGTTTCAGTGAGAGGAGAGTGAATAAAGATGCAGTAATAAAGTGATCCGACACCCGGGCGGTTGTTTTATGCCGCGAGTGAGGACTTGAGGAGCTGTGTATTGCGTCTTGAAGTTCCCAGACGGGCACTGTGTCAAGGGACTTTCACCTGTTTGGTGAGTTACCTGGAATATTAGTCCGAAGCACCATTACCGTCTGGTTCCGTGTGATTTGCCAGTGAAATGAAGCACTCTAACTTCAACAGATACTGTATTATAAGTCAGAATATATCGCCAGGAGGTTTGGTATGTCTTAAGTGGCGAGTTGGTTGCTCCTGTTGAAGTTTAGAAATAATGTTAATTGTTTGTCACCTGTGCCATATACTTGGGTATGATTCTGGGGTGAAGAGGTTGCAGCTGTGAGATTTCGAGGAACTCTATTGGTTCTTGAGCGTTTGACCTAGTTACATTTCTTGAAAACTACTTGGGGTCTAAACTACCAACTTAGATTAAGTCCCAAAGTATCCATAAGAGGACTAGATGGATCCTGCATATTCCACTTAGTTTTATTATATTAACTTAGATTTGTTAATGAAATTGAAAATGGACAGAAATGGCTAGGTACATTTTCTTTCACTTAATGCCTCTGTTCACCTGGCAGTAAATAGGTGCCCAGAAGTAAGGCAACTGTTATTGGAGGGGGGGGTTACATCCTAGGAAAGGTCACTAGTTTGACCTTGGGAAGACTTCAATATAGGCCAGAGTATATATATATATATATATATATATGTATATATATACAGTACAGTATTGGTGTATACTGGCAGCAGGTTTTCTTTTATGCATGTCTCATTGAATATGACAGCATATTCTGTATTTACTATTATCTGATTTAGGGCTTCTATCCCTCTTACTAATGCTCTTGCGTCAGGGCTCAGCTGGAAGAGGTGTTCACCAAAAGTCATGTTGTTTTTAGGTGAAGAAAAGGATTGAATAACTGAAGAATATATTACACTAGTTACAAAAATTACAAAAGTGCAGTAGAGTACAGTTACAAAAGTATACAGTACAGTAAAGTATGTGTAATATATATATATATATATATATATATATATATATATATATATATATATATATATATATATATATATATATATATATATATATACACACACTAATAAGTGCATTTTGAAGGAGCTCGAAGATTTTATTGATGAAGTGGAATATATTACATTTACTGTACTGTACCTGTATATATTATACAGTATATATTATGTTATACATACAGTATATAATATATGTATTATAATATATATTATATATATATATGATATATACTGTATTATATAATATATATGATATATATTATATAATATATATCATATATATATTTATATATGATATATATTATATACTGTAATAGTATATAATATATACTATATATAATATAATAGTATATAATATATATACTATATATAATATATATTATATATATTATATAATATATAATATATATTATATAATATATATCATATATATATTTATAATATATATTATATATAGTATATATATATTATATACTGTATATATAACAATATATACTGTATAATATATACAGGTACAGTACAGTAAATGTAATATATTCCTCTTCATCAATAAAATCTTCGAGCTCCTTCAAAATGCACTTATTAGTATGATTAACTTGATTCATGCAGCTCTTGATAAAAATGAGTTCCCTGTTGGGTTATTTGTGGACCTGCATAAGGCTTTTGACAGTCAACCACCAAAACCTTCTTCTTAAATTACATCATTATAGAGTCAGAGGACACTCCCTGCAATACCTCAAATCTTACCTTACTGACAGGGTCCAGTATGTTTCTGTGAATAATTCAGTTTCTCCCACCCTACCCATCAACATCGGTGTTCCTTAGGGCAGCATACTTGGCCCTCTCCTCTTTCTCATCTACATTAATGACCTTCCAAATGCCTCCCAACACCTCAAATCAATTCTATTTGCTGATGACACAACCTTCATTTACTCCAATCCTGACCCCCTTGCTCTAAATGCCACAGTGAATACCGAGCTAAATAAAGTCCATCTTTGGCTTCAAGGAGTGCCGGACCAACCGGGCTGTGGTGGGTATGTGGGGCTGCGGGCCGCTCCAAGCAACAGCCTGGTAGACCAAACTCTCACAAGTCAAGTCTGGCCTCAGGCCGGGCTTGGGGAGTAGAAGAATTCCCAGAACCCCATCAACCAGGTATCAACCAGGTGGCAATAAATCCTCTAATCAAATAAATCTCAGGATAAATAATACCCAAATTTGTAACAAAATAGATAGCAAATTCCTTGGCGTTCTCATTGACCACAAGCTGAATTTCCAGGGACACATTCTAAATATATCAAAAAAAGTTTAAAAAACTGTTGGCATTCTTTCTAAGATCAGATATTATATACCTCGCCCTGCCCTGGTGATGCTCTATTACTCCCTCATCTATCCATATCTCAATTATGGTATTTGTGCTTAGGGTTCTACTACCCAAAATCATTTATGCCCTCTAATTACTCAACACAAAGCTGCTATTAGGACAATATCCAACTCTGGCCCCAGACATCACTCAGTACCCCCTACTCAAATCTCTGAATATGTTAGATATTAGGTCACTGCACATTCTCTCATGTGTGTTATACATATATAAAACGTTGAACTGTAATGCCAATCCTGACCTCTAAAGCTTCGTTGTAGGTTGTAACAGAACCCATGAGAACCACACCAGAAACAAATACAGTTTTGATATTCCAAGAGTACGACTTAATCAAACTAGAAATGCTCTACAAATCAAGGGCCCCAGAATGTGGAATGACCTTCCCAATCATGTTAAAGACTGTACCTCTTTCAACCAGTTTAAGATAAAAACTAAGCACTACCTAATAAATTCCCTGTAACCTACCTTACCCCTATATTGTCAACCCATGTCTGTTTTTTTAAACAACGCTGTTTGTCGACCTAATTGTATTTGTGCTGCTTTTTCTGCCATGTTCCCCTCTTGTTTATTTTTATTTTTAATTGTTCTCAACACATTTTATACTTTAACCTCAATTAGTATTAAGTTTTAGTCTTTAATGTTTTTCCTGCCTGAAACGCTTTGCGTAATAGTGGCTTTAAGCATTGTATGTACTAGCTCTATCTATAAATCTATCAATTTTTGTAAAACCTCTTGTATGTATGTACCTTACCTGAATAAACATTTATTTATTTATTTATTTATTTATTTATTTATTTATTTATTTAAAATTGCTGCCATTTTGCATAGTGTGTGTGGTTTCTAGCATGGGCTGCACTGCACAGTTACTGGCTGGAGAATAATGTATTAGATATGGTGTATGTATGTATGTTTTGTAAGGCAACTAGGACCCCTCACAATATTCTTTTCCAATATGGCAGACGATTGCCAGAGCTGTCTGGGAATGGTATATGTCACCAAACACCCATCATGATTTGTAAGCAACTGGGGCTATGAGACGTTATTTCCAAGCAATGTGATTCCCCCAAATCATGGACAATTGGAGCAGTACAAAGGATAATTATTGCATGATGCTTAATGTAATCATAGATTACTGTGTACTGTTTCTTAAAAATCTAAAGAATCATGATACACATTCCCAATTTATTTTGTTTATATTATAACATGTCTTTTTACTTGATGTATTATACAGGGTTTTTTATCATCACTCTTCATATCTTTTTCGTTTCATTCTAATCAATGAAACCGTTCATTGAGAAATCAATTAAGGTTATTTAATGATTTTGTAGATCATATGATGACCTGAAGACAACCATCAGAATCATGGATCGCCTGCACTTGCTTATCCTCAGTCTGAGGGACGAGATGGCGGAGAACTGCCTCATGGTGCAAGACTGTATATCAGACATCCTTCCAAAGTAAGTTAGTTCTTATTTCTTCCTCTAGCATGTTGGTGTTTTTTTTTACCATATAGAACAAAGGAGGGAAAAGAGAGTGAAGTAGGAAGAGATAAAATGAAGGTGGTGGAGAGGGAAGGAGGAGCTGAAAATGAAAGGAAAAAGGACAGTGTAAGAGAATGGATTGATTGAGATTGAGGAAAGAAGAAGGGAAGGGAACTATCAAGGGAAAGCGCCAAGCCATTACGACCATATAGTACTGGGAAGGGATAAGGATATGGGATGGGACGAGGGAAAGGAATTGTGCCCAACCACTTGGACGGTCGGGGATTGAACACTGACCTGCAGGAAGCGAGACCATCGCTATACTGTCCAGCCCAAGTGGTTGGATGAGGGAAGAAGAAGAGAAAAGAGTGATTAGTTTGTAATGTTTTGGGCATAGGAGGACAGAAAGAGATAACCAATCGACAAATAATTTTTTTACACCATCTGTAACTGTGTGGCTGCAAATATTGTTTAAGGAAACTTCATTCTGCTACTAATCTGTTGTTAAAATTCTTTGCTATATGGAATCAATTACTGTACACATCCACGATGAGCTGTATTATATTATTGACTTACCAAATATACCCAAATATGGCCTTTGACCAAATATAACAGCCAAAATACCAATGTGCTTTAAATCTCTCTCATCTCATTTTTTTTTTCTTGCAATGTATTTGTTATCATTTTATTAATTCTTCTAGAATTTACCTACTTAAAATTATCTGTTAGATTAAGGACCTGCCCGAAATGCTGCGCATACTAGTGGCTTTACAAGATTGTAAATACTATGCTATGTATTCTCACAAACCCAATGTACCTTCTTGTATATAAATAAATAAATAAATAAATAAATAATAACAGCATGGATTACTGGGTACAGGCAAATTTTCAAACACTAGACATTCCAGACTCATTAATAGAGGACTACAGTACCTTCAAGTATTAACTTCCATAGTACAATAGGTCTTAATAGTGCAGTGTCTGGAGGTCTCAGGAAAGTGTACTTGGTCCCTTGTTGTTAATGTTAAAGAACCAATCAAGCCTGGCCCTAGACCAGGCTGCTCTAGTATAACAACTCTCAAAACTGGTCACATTTGAACAACAAATATTGAAGCTCATCCATGATGCCCAAGCCTATTCTTATGACTGAACTCCAGCCTTTACGTAAATATACTATCTACCATTTTTGTATGTAGGAACTACGTTTGCCTTTTTTCCCATATGCTGTATCAGCCAAGACTTCTGTACACTATGATTCTGTGTACAGAGAGAAAATGACGCACAATTGGTAGGGGATGAAACGGCTATACTAGTACATGTACTGTATAGCCAACCAGACACCTGATAAATATTTGTAGACAAACTTAGACAATTTATTCTCCAGTTTTTTGCATTAATATTTTTTACATTTATTTTATTTTATATCATTAGATAGTTTCTAATTTCATGTTTGTTTACAGCAATTTGTTTTCCAACATGTTTCTTTGGACCTGAATGATCATTTTCTTGCAGGAGACATAACACTGTAGGTGTAGCAACTGGGGACTTAAGCCAAGACTCTGATGGCCGTGTTTGGGTGGAAGTGGGCGGGCCTGGGCTGAAACTGCGGGTGATGCATCTTCACCCAGCAAACCCCTCTGTAGCGGAGGCAGTAATGACACGTTTGTCAACACCTGACCAGGGGGACAACATTATAAAACTACCAGCGGAAGATGAGGTAAGCTCATATTTTCTTCTATTATGAATATGAAAATCTGATTTTTAATGCTTATAAAAATTACATTTCTGAGCAGTACATTTAGTTGCTTGCTAAGATAACATCTTACCGACTCCTGGTTAGGATCTGGCACAGTAAACGAAAGTCTACATCTGTGTCGGAGCATCTGGAAGCTCAAACTATCCTTGCTGCTGACTGGTGTCAGCCCTGAGTGTAAACATATAAAGCATTTACATAGACCTCAAAAACCTTTCTAAGTACAACATTACATTGGTGTGACTGCCAAGCACTGCCTTAGATAACTACATAGTATGCAAGTCAGCACAGGACATTCCTGAAAATGTTTGGGCTTCATGATCTGTTTTGGATAAGGTCTAGAACGAACCCTGTGATTATCTGTGATGCCCTTGAATTTCAAGTCCACGTTGGGCTAAAAGTTTGTAGTTGTTCTCCAGTCCTACCATAATTGTAGTTTTCAACTAAAATGGCAGTTGAAAGGGCCTCCAATTTGGATTTGGATAAGGGGCCTCAAGATAAGGATTTGGGATGGAATGGGGTTGGGGGGGAATGGTGCCCAACCTCTTGGATGGTCGGGGATTGAACACTGACCTGCATGTTATGAGACAGTTGCGCTACTGTCCAGTCCAAGTGGGTGGATGCTGTATTCCTTACATGTATGATATGTATGTAAGGAATACTGGCCTGGAATTTAATGTCTCTATAAAGTTTTTTTTATATTGGTAGTTTCAATTTAAAAAAGGCAGTCCTCCAACTTTTTAGTAGTTCTTCTGTTTAAAATTACTTATATATCCTAATACAGTATGTGGTCAGCACACAACTTTATACATCTCTTCTCAGTTTTGGGGGATATCCTGTCTTTGTCCTACAGCCTTAGTCATGTCAGCTCCAGGATGTGCCTCCTTCATCTCTGATAATCTCAAAGCCTTCCAATGCTTCTTGATTTAACAACCATCTCAGTTGAGGCGCTTCTTTTTGTTTTGTTGAGAAGAGCAGTTACTTCCTATTGACTTCCACATATACTTCCCTATCATTCTCTGTAAATGTATCCTCCTCTATCCTCAATTTCATCACCAGTTCCTTTACTGTTGTTTTCCTCCTGATGTGGCTGTGGAACAGCTTGTTCTGGATTTTTGCTTTATCTGCTATGTTCTCAACCTATTTCTGCTTCTCTTCTCATTCAAAGTTACTCATTCCTGGCCCTCTGGTACTTCTCCCTGCTCTCTGTTGTCCATATTATTCCTGTAATTCCTCCATACCCTTGTGCATATGCTTTGTTTTCTTATAGGTTAATCCTATATCTTTAATTGTCCTCTTTTTGGACAGGAACTAACTTGTTGATTGCTTCACAATGGATGGTGAAATACTAAAGAAATTGTACACGACCTTTGTTAGACCAAAGCTGGAATATACAGCGGTTGTATGGTGCCCATATCTTAAGAAGCACATCATCAAACTGGAAAGGGTGCAAAGACATGCCGCTAAACGACTCCTGGAACTGAAGGACAAGAGCTGCAAGGAGAGGTTAGAGGCATTAAATATACCAAAACTAGAACATAAAAGAAAAAGAGGCAATATGATCACTACATGCAAAATAGTAACAAGAATCGATAAAATTGATAGCGAAGAATTCCTGACACAGTACCTGGAACTTTAAGAACAAGAGGTCATAAATTTAAACTAACTAAACAAAGCTGCCTTACCTTACCTTGAGGATACCTTGAGGTGCTTCCGGGGCTTATCGTCCCCGCGGCCCGGTCATCGACCAGGCCTCCTGGTTGCTGGACTGATCAACCAGGCTGTTGGACGCGGCTGCTCGCAGCCTGACGTATGAGTCACAGCCTGGTTGATCAGGTATCCTTTGGAGGTGCTTATCCAGTTCTCTCTTGAACACTGTGAGGGGTTTGCCAGTTATGTCCCTTATGTGTAGTGGAAGCGTGTTGAACAGTCTCGGGCCTCTGATGTTGATAGAGTTCTCTCTCAGAGTACCAGTTGCACCTCTGCTTTTCAACGGGGGTATTCTGCACATCCTGCCATGTCTTCTGGTCTCATGTGATGTTATTTCTGTGTGCAGGTTTGGGACCAGCCCCTCTAATATTTTCCACGTGTAAATTATTATGTATCTCTCCCGCCTGCGCTCAAGGGAATACAGATTTAGGCTCTTTAGTCGGTCCCAATAGTTTAGATGTTTTACCGAGTGGATTCTAGCAGTAAAGGATCTCTGCACGCTCTCCAGGTCAGCA
Organism: Procambarus virginalis; assembly: GCA_020271785.1. Taxonomy (NCBI): domain Eukaryota; kingdom Metazoa; phylum Arthropoda; class Malacostraca; order Decapoda; family Cambaridae; genus Procambarus; species Procambarus virginalis. Next base: position 4,442,932 of record WNGS01072847.1, on the reverse strand, counting down.
ATTTCACCCGCAGTGAAAGGGGCTGTCATTGTGCAGCAGTACTCCACTCTAGAGAGCACAAGCGTTTTGAAAAGTGTCATCATCGGTATAGCATCTCTAGTGTGAAAAGTTCTTGTTATCCAACCTGTCATTTTTCTTGCAGTTGTGACGGCTACTTTATTGTGTTCTTTAAAGGTAAGGTCTTCCGACATGAGTACACCCAGATCCTTTACATTGCCTTTTCGTTCTATGTTATGATTTGCCTGAGTTTTGTACGTGGTTTCAGTTTTTATATTTTCATTTTTCCATAGCGCATGAGCTGGAACTTGTCTTCGTTAAACACCATATTATTTTCTGTAGCCCATAGAAAGACCTGATCTACATCTGACTGGAGGTTCGCCGTGTCCTCTATGTTGCCTACTCTCATGAAGATCCTAGTGTCATCTGCAAAGGATGATACAGTGCTATAGGTTGTGTTCTTGTCTATGTCCGATATAAGGATGAGAAAAAGTACTGGAGCAAGCACAGTACCCTGGGGGACTGAGCTCTTAACGGTTGACGGGTTGGATTTTATTTTGTTGACTATTACACATTGGGTTCTGTTGGTCAGGAAATTGTAGATCCATCTGCCTACTTTTCCGGTAATTCCTTTTGAGCGCATTTTATGGGCAATAACACCATGGTCACATTTATCAAAAGCTTTTGCAAAATCTGTGTAAATTACATCAGCGTTTTGTTTGTCTTCCATAGCATCTAATGCCATATCATAGTGGTCCAGCAACTGCGACAGGCAAGAGCGCCCTGTTCTGAAACCATGTTGTCCGGGGTTATGGAGATGCTGTGATTCCATGCTGTGCCAAAAAAATATAAGAAAAATCACTTTCACAAACAGAGTGGTAGATGGTTAGAACAAGTTAGGTGAGAAGGTAGTGAAGGCTAAAACCGTCGGTAGCTTCAAAGCGTTATATGATAAAAGAGTGCTGGGAAGATGGGACACCACGAGCATAGCTCTCATCCTATAACTACACTTAGGCAATTACAACATAATTATTTTTAGGAATTTCACAACATCTTGTGTAATCTTCCTTGTGTTCTATTTCCCATGGTGTTCCTGATAAAAGTTATTGAATTTCCTGATAATTCCAACCCTTCTACCTTAGATCTCTTCCCAGAACTAGTTAATACTATTCTCATAAAAATGTATCCCATTGCACACTGATTGCTCATTTCCATGGGGTTTCGAGGCATATTTCCATATTTCTGACTTGTTCAGAGTGACAAGATCAAGTCTGGCTTGCCTGTCATTACCCTCGTTTTTGTGGGTCCTTTGTTGGCTTAGAAAGGTTATAATTTCTACTACCATTATGTTCGTTCTCCATGTATCTGCATCCCCACTGTTTAGTAGTCATCTGGTAATATTGCATGTGTTACAATTCAAGACAGTTTAGTTTCTGTAAGTGTTAATGCACCTCGGCTCGAATTGTATTTCTGTTCGGTGAATTAACATCTTTGTAAACACATATATGTTTATGTAAATTACTTTAAGCTCATCTCGATGTGCATTTCTTTTTTTACCCCCCAGCCAAGCATGCAAGGTTGCTGCATATACTCACCTAGTTGTACTCACCTAGTTGTGTTTGCGGGGATTGAGCTCTGGCTCTTTGGTCCCGCCTCTCAACCGTCAATCAACAGGTGAACGATATGGAGATGTTTGTGGGTGGGTGCCTCCCAAACACCTCCACACAAATTCAACTGACCACCCTCCCAGACTGGTAGGTCTGGAGGTGGTCAGTTGAACTGGAGAATGGTGATTCTGGTGGGTGAGAAAAGGGGGGGGGGTGGATTGGAAAGGTTGGGGCTGTGGGGGGGGGAGGCAGAAAGAGGCTGAAAGTGGGCAAACTGTGTGGGATGGGATTCAGGAGAGAAGTGAAGATGGAGAATAGGGGAAAGGAGTGTGTTAGATTTTAGTAGAGGAATTTATGATGATGTTATGGGGATTGTGATTACAGGTTCCCTATGCCCTGCCCTCTCCGTGTACTACTACTTCTTAACTCACCTGTTGCAACTCTTTCTTCCCTTGAAATATATCACAGTGGAGAAATACTTCTCTGTAGCTCAGTACATTTTGAAATTTGTGTTTCTTTCCAAAGATTGTTTCTTTTGTAGTCTTATTTGCAAATTCATCCTTTACCAACTAATTTCTTTCCATCGTGTGTTAGTCTTGCTTTAAAACCTTCGATATATTATTCCATTCCTGAAAACCTTATTTATTGCCCCCTGTCATTTGCTACTATTAATATCTATCACTTCAGTTCTGTTCATTACTATCCATTCATCTTTATTGGCTCCTTCAGGTTCCTTAAAACCTATGACTTGTAGTGCCTTTTATCTTTCCCATATCTGACAGGTGTTGTTTTCTTCTTTCAATCTAGTGGCTGCCTACATAGGCACTTCCTGGACTGATGTCCTGGCACTTGACTATTTTTTTTTTTTTTAACATGTCCACAAATGATGTTTGCCATGAAAAAAAAGATCCCTCTACTGTTTTATTTCCAGATGCTTGGGACTTGGTTTTCTCATTTTGGGCACGGGATGGTTTCTCTGATGATCCTTATTTCCTCCTTTGCTTATCTTGGCTCATACTTGTAAAGAGCTAGAACTCACTCCCCCCCCCCATAGACACTATTAGGTAAGTACCTATGTCCCTCCCAGTCTTCTTGCAGTTGATCTTTTTTTTTCATATTCCTCCCAGTGGCAACTTAAGACATATATCACAACTTATATCTTAATATCATATCATAATTTTGAGTTAGAGGATTAATGAAAGGACTGTATCAGATGACTTAATGAATGCCAAAACAAATTTAACTCAACAGATATCCTTGGCCTCATTAGAAGACTACTGGTTCAACCACTGGCAAGGTCCTTACATCACGGCAGACTCCAACCAAAACACTGTCAACTTCAGAAGATCAAGGCGGAGCTTGAGGAAGTCAAAGAGGAAGTTCCGTTGCTCTGTCTGTAACAAGAAGGTTAGCAAGCAAAGATATCATATCTTAATTAATCATGTTTGTTTCTTTGCTTGCTTCTATATCTTAGAAATGGGAGGGACTGTATCTGGTACATGAGCCAGATTCAGTCTACCATAAGATGTAATCTAGCCCCTGATGCTTCTAACAAAATATTATAATAATCTACAAAAATTATAATAATCTACAAAATATTATATATAGTACATCCTGATTCAACAAACTATTTGGGACTAACCCTAATTCACTACAGTGAGGGATTCATTGCAACCGAAGATGCTTCCAGGATGCATTTCCTATACCCTATGGGCTGATTTCACTTATCAAAATTTTCATTTCAACCTATAATATAATAGACTACCAAATGAACATGCGTGCAAAAAAATTAACCACATCTAGTGTATTTCTCACATTCCCAGCCTCAAAACTCACTTTCAAAATGCAGCAGGGTCATATCTGAGTGAACAACATTGTTCAACCATGGTGAACATACCTTGCCTACTCGGAATAAAAATAAACCATAAAATTTGGTTTTAAATTTCCTCGGTATGTTTTCCAAGGTTCCAACTATTTTTTGTTATGTCCATCTACAAAAAACAACCTGTCCTCAGACTAAGTCCATTCCATCCAGCAGTTGACCCAAAAGATGCAGTCGTAAATTTTTTTATGCTGTTCATTCAAAACAGGAACTTTCTCAAAATATAAATTAACATTGTTATATATTAGCATACTTTGCATATTTAGGCATTGGTTAGGTTAGGTTAGGTGTTTATATTCTGTTGCCGATTATTTGTATTTGTAGTTTGTAGGTGAGGCATTTACATCATTGTGGTTCGAACAAAAGTCGTCAGCGAAGCACTTGTTCCAGAAATGTTTCATCAGTTGTGAGTCATGTGCAAACCATTTTTAATTCATAAACAGGGGGGTTTGGAGAGTATATAGAATGGACTTTGGGTCTTTGTTTGGAGGACAGACTGATTGAAGTGACTCTACATGGTATGTACATACCCGACAAGGGTTTGCCGGGTATTGTACATGGAATGGACTTTGACCTTTGTTTATGAGGACTGGCTAACAAAAATAATCAAAACTGTGATTGGAGCCATATTAATAAAGATACCATTCATAGCTAATATTTTCCCCCACACTGTATGGGCTGATTTCACTAAGCAAAATTATAATTTCAACCTATCATATGAAGGGCAACAACCAAGAGATCCTGTCTGTAAAAGACTTTACCACATTTAGCATATTCCCCATGCCCAAGCCTCGACATCTCATTTTCAAAGGATTGTTATCTTACTGAACGAAAACTTTTGCAACTAGGGAAAAACATGGAAATTAGTTTTAAATATGCTCAGTGACTTTCCCAAGGCTCAAATATTTCTTGTAATGTTACCTTCACCTATGAACTCAGTCCCAACATCCCAAGCAAATCCACATATTCCCTGCTTCAGCAAACTCTTCTTTATCAAATCAGGTGAGTAAATTTGGCATGGAAGGTGTGCATGTTCAAACCAGAGATTTGCCAAATCGAGGTTCGTTGAATCAAGATTTCACTGTAATAATAATAATATACAACATATTCATCCAGCATCTTTTAATGTTACTTTACAATATAGATTGTGGGACCAGTGGGTCACCGTGACGAACTGCAGGAGGCGCCTTGTTTTGATGGCGAAAATGTACTCGCCCATGTACCATCTGTTAAGCTTGAGTCAAGAAGCCCTAAGACAGAGGAGGTAGCAGCGGTTAGCTCAGATGATGAGTGTATAAAGCCAGCTACCAGTGAGGAAGCTCTCTCCAGGTTAGATGGATGCTTCTATTTTTTTATTGACCATGTCATTTCAAGAAACTGGATTTTTGTTATGCTTCTCTCAAGTTAAAATAATTGATCTATTGTTAATTTACCATGGGTCTGAGGGATCCTGGAAATTTCACTAGGCATGGATATTTTAAAGGCCTCGACTAGACAAACAAGATGGTTAAGTAGCTAAAATACTTCTCAAATACTTCTCAAGTGTGTTCCAGAGGAACACACAAAGATCATTGGGAGGGGAGCATATGTATCACTTTCCAACTTAAGAAATAATGCACAAAATAATGTTTTGTCTTTTGATTGTATACAAAAGTATTTATTACCATACAAAAACAACCCTCTGGCATCCTGTATGCAATAAATATTTCACCATAAAATACTGACATTCATTTGATGATTGTTTTGTTGTGTTCTTCACATAAAGGATAGCAGCAGGAATATAATATACTGTACTCTACTTTTGTTGTATTTGGTGGAAACATTTCTAAAATATGGTTATGAATTGTGGTGTGGGGGAAATGGCTAGGTTGTACTATTACATTATATATCTTGTAATAGTGTTTCCATATTCACATAGAAGACTAGTACATCAGTCACCTGCAAAGGGTTGATAGTGAGGCTCTTGTTCATGGTGTATGTTGCATTTATTGTGAAATATTTTATCAATTATTTTTAATTTATTTTGACAGATCTTACAATGTGCGGTATGGCAAATAGAATGTAAACTTAGAATTCATGGTAATTAATTGTGTGTGTGTGTGTGTGTGTGGGTGTGCACATGTGTACTCGTTTGTGTGTGTATGCATGTTCGTGCGCGCGCACCACATTTAATAGATCAGCATTTCTTTATGGCTTTACTATTATTTATATATATATAATATGTAATAAATTTTTATTAATAATATTTTTTATATAATAATTTTTTCTTTACAGGTACAGTGCTAGTGATGAACAGTTGGCCCGAGCTTATCGTGTGCTGGACAACGAATTACGGACTAGTTTCACATTATTTGCTGAAGAAGCTGTTACTCAAGATGTTGTTGATGGTGTAAGCATGAATGTTAATGACAGCACCAGTTCCCATGATGCTAGTATGCGATTAGCTCCACCACTTCTTAGCCCAAGACAGTCTAGATCATGTCCATGTAGCCCAAAACTGTCAGGAAGAAACCACAGCCCAAAGTCCAATACTGGGAGCCCAAAGCCTCAGTCTCGTTCAGTTAGCTCCAAATTTTCACTCAGCAGCTCCCTCATGGCTATACACAGACAAGCTTCCAATTCTCTCAGACCAGATTTTCTCCGCTTTGACTTAGGCAAGGGAGATTTTGGTGGCAGTAATTCTAAGAATGGTTCTCAACAAAACAGTCTTAGAAATGAGTCAAGACATTCACGCCCCACTGTAGAGGCACATAATAGTAGCTTTGGGGATTCCCACTTAGACTCGAGTAACAGCGGATCCCTGAGAGGAGAGTCTAGCAAACAGGAATCCTCACGGATTGCTTTACACGAAAGTCATTCACTTCCAACACTAAAACTCTCTAAAATGTCTTTGACTTATAAAGGAGGTATTATCATCAACCATGAAAAGGATGTTGCACAGATGCATTACTCTGATGCATCAAAGCTTCTTGTAGAGGGGGCTTGTGCTCTACCTTCCACACCCGAAGATGATACATTGTCAGGAGAGTTGGCAGGCCCTCCAATGCTGCTGCCTGATGTTGTACCCAGATATGAAGTTGGAGGACCATCAATGACTCAGATGTGTGAATATAAACCTTCAACATCCTCTGCTCCTTTAACTCCGAAAGAACTTTGTGTAAATTACCATTATGATGCTAAGGATGGAGTAGTTAATCTCGGTTTTGATGGACACGAAGAAAGTTCAGATTTCACCAACTTAAGTGAAGTGATGAGTACCAAAGCATCTGATATGGAAATTAATTCTTCTGCTCAAATAAGTAGAAGAGGATCAGCTGGCAGTGATATTGACATTGGGAAGTACAATATCCAAATGAACATTGCAAGTATTCATGCTATCTCCATAGGTCATGTACCCCAAGGTCAAGATGTAGCACTGTCACTCGAAGTTCCTCAAGCAAAAACTCAAGAACTCTCACTGGGAGGTGAGTATTGTGTTACTGTTTATTATGAAAAATAATAATAATAATATTGTACTGTATTGAAAATAATATGATTGACACCGAGGGTAAAGTGGGATGATTGAGCACCATTCCTTCGCCCCTTTGTCTCAATTTCTCAAGTAATATCTGGTAATTATTAACCTTGATGTAAAATAATTTGCAGATTGTGTAATATGATACTGAATAACCTAACATTCCAATTCCTGGGCTAAGACCTATATCAAAACATAAAACAAGACTGATAATGTGATTGTGAAGTCATATTTGTCTATTGTATAGAAATGCAGTGGTGCACCTACAAACATAAATACAAATTTGGTTATACAGTATACAGGATGGGCTATTTTGTATTAATGCTGAAAAAATCATAAAATGCATCTTTTACCACATTCAGAACAGGCAAAATATTTAAAATCGTCTCTAAATTAGTTTAATGATTACTGTATATACAGTCATTAACTTAATCTTAAACAATTTGCTAAAAAAATACACAGTAGATGAGCTGTTGTACTCGGAAAACAGAAAGGTTCTGGGTTCATTTTCCACACAGAACGGAGATGTTTTGCCACATTTCATTTCACCTTATGCCTCTCTTCACCTAGCAGTAAGTGGATACCTTAGAGTTAAGCAACTGTTGTGGTTTGCATCCTGGGGAAGATTAGTAGCTGGACTGGGACCTGGATAAGCCTAACATGATTACTATCCGTGACAATGGAGAATCATGTACATACCTAAAGTAAATAATGTATCTGATGTGTCTCAGGTGTGGGTAACTCTACTAATAACCAACAACTGTCCTACCTTCTGTGCATATCCTTGTTGAAAGTCCTGACTTCCAGGATGTGAGTGCATCTTGCTTCCTGATTGTCCCTCGCAGTTACCTGTCCCTCGATAGTATCCTAGGTGAATCAGATGCCTTTGATGTTGTTTGCCTTATACGCTCTTGTTCTCATACTGGCATCCTTTGTGATAATTAGCGCCTCTTGAATATCCCGCACTTTTGACAGTGCTACATAGCCTCCTCGGCTTGGTGCCTTCTTTTGACAATTGTCCTACCTTCCCTAAAATTAATATCAATAAAATGTTGCTGGGTGACAGCAAATTTATTTACAGACCACACTGAAATCACTAAATGACTTCATAAAAACTTGCAAAACAAATCGGCATTCAGATTTCAGTAACAACAAAGACTTCATTCAATACAGGTACCAACATCTTTTACATCAAAGCTTAAATCTATAAAATTCACTGCCCACTACTCACAAAGTAAATCTCAACCAGAAGACAACAATTCATGGTTAACAAAAGGCATACTCAGTGCTATCAACACGAAGTATGAACATGAAAAGAATGTCTTGGTCTAACTCATGGACTGGCAAAGATTTACTCTACAACACTAACCATGTCATCACATCCATGTACGGCACATTAATTCCCAATTATTTCACTAAATAAACTATACAGTATATGATAATATGAACTAACCAGCAAAACTAATAATCCCGACTGTCCAAGTGGTTGGGCACCATTCCTTCTCCCCCCCCCCCTCCCCCGTCCCATCCCAAATCCTAATCCTGACTCCTTCCCAGTGCTATATAGTCGTAATGGCTTGGTGCTTTATCCTGATAATTCCTACCTTCTAGTGGCTCCGATGGGGACAGAAAGCCAGTGGCTTATCAAAGGTTTATCCATTGTTCATAATTTTTTCTGGCTGAATCTTAAATGTAAGTAATGTCTTGAAAGGTATAATATTCCTCCAATATATGTAGTGGATGATGAGATATCTATAGATTTATTATGTAAAGAACTTTCAGGGGCACAGTGGACATAGTAGTAGACATAGTAGATATTTAGGTAAAGGACATTGAGCTCTAGTGGTTTAGATATTAAAATTAATAGATACATTATTATCATATATAGTTTATTTAGTGAAATAATTGGGAATTAATGTGCCGTACATGGATGTGATGTAGATATGGAAGAAAATGCAGAATAGAACCAGTGAAGAGCAGGGGTGCCATAAGCACAATCAGAGAACACTGTATAAACATCAGAGGTCCGCGGTTGTTCAACACCCTCCCAGCGAGCATAAAAAATATTGCCGGAACAACCGTGGACATCTTCAAGAGGAAACTAGATTGTTTCCTCCAAGGAGTGCCGGACCAACCAAGCTGTGGTGGATATATGGGCCTGCAGGCAGCTCCAAGCAACAGCCTGGTGGACCAAACTTTCTCAAGTCAAGCCTGGCCTCGGGCCGGGCTTGGGGAGTAGAAGAACTCCCAGAACCCTATCAACCAGGTATCTTGTTATATGTAAAAAAATCTTTCTAGACTCATCATATTTATCTCTAGCAAAATAAGATAAAAAGAATGATAATGATATAGGAAACTCTTCATATACTTGAAGTTGAAATAATACAAATTTATCCTCAGGTGCTGAAGCCTACATTTCTGATGCGAGTGACACTCCTTCATCCAGCTGCCCCGCCACACCATCTACAGCCAGTCCTTCACTCTCCCCTTATGTTCCCTCCACTGATGCTACCTCGGCTAACTTGCAGCGCCCACCAGTTGATGACATAGATGAAGATTACCCTCCATATGACCACATGCAAGAGGCTCGACAACTAGTATTTTGGTGGCAGAAGTCGAACCCCAATGAAGATACAGAGTTCTGTCAGAACAATGCAGAATGCAAAGTGAAAGTGAGTGATTTTTATTTTCCTGTAATTAATCTGTGTTGGATATGCTGTACTACTACTGTACTTTCCATGTTTAAAACAGTGAGGTTGGGGGGTTTGACAGCTCCTTGTACAGGTTTGTACCATGTCTTTAGCTTTGATTGCGGTGGACTTTATGCATTGCTTTTGCTTGGCTGGTTGTGCTGCACTCTCCATGAGCTCTTCTCTGCTTGACTTTGTTCTGAGCTTACTTCTTTTGGGAAAATCTAGGTTGGGCCAATAAAAGCTGTAGCTCTTGAAGGCCTTTTGAATCTCGCAGTTTCCTCGACTTTCTTTTTTTGATAATTACTTCTTTTACTGGGATTGACACTCCTCAAAAGCTTAATATTATTTATCATGCTTAAAAATACCCCTGTTTCTCCATCACCTCTGTCCATTCTTAATCTCAAAGTTTTATTTAAATCTGTATCATTGGGTATGATAAAACTGAATAGCACCATCAATTATAAAGTAAATAATGGTAATTCTTGCTGTTCATAGTTAAAAGGCAGTGTTAATTATGATTCTTATCTATATCATTAATTTGTTTCAGCAAAAGCCACTCCTGCTATTTCTTCATGGCATGGGCGGCAGTAGTGACCACTGGCGGCAGCAACTCTGGTATTTTGTTAGCTGTGGTTATGAGGTAAGACTAAAATAACTATTTAAACTATAACAATAACAGATGTATGTACAGTTTACAAAATTGCAGGTGTTAAGACCAGCAATGTCATAATATGGCACTAGTTATAATACCAATGTGTTGTAACGGTATTATAGTTATTTTATTATTTTAAGTTATTTTTTAAATTATTTAAAGGAACAGCTTGAAACCCAACCTTATCCTCACATTTATTTAATAGAATATCACAATTAATATTTTTAAGGATAATGTAGCTAGGCATATGAATACATTTTGCACAAATATCATAGTTACCCGAATAAAGCATTCAGGAATGCATTTTGAACAATTTGGCATGTTTGTTTTCCATTCGAATTTGGTTGTCATGGATTACAAATGCATATTTTGGCACACAATATTTTATCTTATTTTAAGTAAACATAATGTTTAAGGGGGTGGATGAATCAAATGTATACTGGGCACTCGTTTTATTGAACAGTACTACTATATACTACAGTATATGACAATGGTGTTTTATTAGGAATTAAAACGTTAAAATATCAATACACATGGTCTGTAGTTTTTGCAAGTTTTGTTATGATTGATATTTACTTCCCTCAGGTTGTAGCCCCAGACCTGATGGGTCATGGGCTTAGTTCGGCCCCAAAGGATCCTTCCCAATACACCTTCTCTCAAATGCTTGACCACATAACATTAGTATTTGATTTATTTGTGCCACAAGGGCGCAAGTGTGTTATTGTTGGCCATGGTTATGGGTAAGTTAATTTTCTCATTAAAATGTTCATATCATAGTATTTATGTACAAGTTAATTATGTTGCCAGTTAATAGGTTTCAGCAAAAACAAGGTAGAACCAAGGATATGAAATACTTCTGTACACTGATTGCAATATTAGTTTGTTTTCCCACTCATAATGATCATATGACCCAAATAGAATCCTTCCATAAAATTTGGATCTTCAGTTTGTCTGGCATTAGCTACTTAAATATGCTATCTGTGAGCAAGGAGTATGAAATGCAGGATATGTAGAAATTTGTGTCCTCAATAATATAGCCAATGATGCAAAAGGTTTAAAGCCTGAGGTTATTGCTAGATTATTTGTTGGTTGTCAAGGGTGAGCAATCTGTCCACCATCTTGATTTATCGGCAATTATGTCATTAAATTTATATCTGCTTACTCCCTACTAGCTTCTTACCTTGTCTGGCCTTAAAAGTTATGGGTATTACACCTACTCTAGGTAACTTCCATCCCTCCTTCAGTACTTTCCATTTGTTGACAACTCATCTTGAGGTTATCTTGAGATGATTTCGGGGCTTAGCGTCCCTGCGGCCCATTCCTCGACCTGGCCTCCTTTTTGTTACACCTCCCCAGGAAGCAGCCCGTAGCAGCTATCTAACTCCCAGGTACCTAATTTACTGCTAGGTGAATAGGGAGCATCAGGGTGAAAGAAACTGCCCATTTGTTTCCGCCTCTGCCAGGGATCGAACCCGGAACCTTAGGACTACGAATCTCGAGCACTGTCCACTCAGCCATCAGGCCCCATACCCAAACAGGGTATGATTACAGCATTTCCCAACATTTTTTTTACATTTTTCTATTTTCACTCAAAAAGCTGCCTTTGTCCACTACCCTAGGTATCGTGTATGTAGTGGAGATTTCAGGCAAATACAGTAGTATTAAAGTGAGTTTGTTTTTTATCTGTTAATGTTATTGGGGAGGGGGGCAGGGAACGAGCTATTATGCACCTAGCTCTGTCCACCTCATCTCAATAAATAGGTTCAAAATAGTATATATTGTGTCAAAACAGATACTACATCACATTTAGATAAATCACACACCAGATCACATCACCATCTAAAGCAGTGGTTCCCACTTTTTATTGGGACCAGCCCTATTTTCTAATACTCAAAGACCCCCAAAGAAGGTCACAACCCACCCGTTAGCAAACCGTTAATCTAATACATGTATATACTGTAATATGTAATTTGTTGAAAACAAAATTAATAAACTCCATAAATACTGGTAGTGTATATAAAAAAAATATGTGACAGGTGTTCCCTGGCTGCAGCATTGGCACGAGGACGAGCAATGTCGGTACGTCTGGTTATCCTGGCCAGCTGTGGCGGCCCCAACCCACTCATCCCTAACCCTCCAAGCAAATCATTTTTGCACTCACGCTTTGCCACGTTCCTGGGCCCATTTTTATCCTGTGGCTGCTGTAGGTAAGGTTAATAAATATTTAACAACATACTGTTGCAATAATCAGTGGCACATTGATCGGATTGTGAATTGTTTAAAGCACTGAATTCTGTGGGTGTAGTGGGTCATTTTTAGATAGGCATTTTAAATCTTAGGCAAATTTGGCACCATTTTGGAAAATAGGAGAGAAGTTGTGTTTAACATAAACTAGATGTTATCCAGTTTCATTCATCGTTGTCTAATGAAAGACAAATGAACACTACATTTTGTTTTAATTTATGCTAATTTTAATTATTTTTGTATTTAAGCAAATAATCAAGTTGGCTAAGCTACTTTCTTCTCCTTTTCTCTAATATAACTCTGAATTAGAGGTAAATTACAAATTATGAAAAACTATTATATTTTTATTAAACACAATCATTGTAATGTGAGCTATATCCATTTCCTTATTTACATTTAATGAAAGTTGAACTCAATAGACATCAGTAGTTAGGTGTATTGATTTCAAACATTTATTTCATAAGTTAATAACTAATACAGTCAGTCAGCAATGCATTTATTACATTGTTAGATTAGATTGAGAACTTGGTTGAACATGACAGGTTTTACAGGCAGTAACATCAGTTAACCATACATTGGTCATTATGTTTACACGAGCAGTTTTGTACTACTGTATATACGATACCGTAGAAAATCTGCATCAGAGGCAAACATATCAGTTTTTACATCCACCGTATTTAACTGCGTAACAGTTCTTGTAGGCTTTTGAAAGGATAAAGTATGGTTTATATTTACTCTGATACCAACCCCATCAACTAGGTTTAGCAATGACAGCTGTGTGTGTGGGGCAAGAGAATTAACTCCAAAGGAAACATTTCTAATACTCCCTGTGAGGTTGCAATAAAGTACTATACTGAAAAATATTCATGACAGCCCATAATGACTTGACAGGTTAATTCATAAGAATTGAAAGCCCTTCCTTGGCATCACAGGTGACTGCCAAGACCAGTTGCTCTCCCTGACCACCACCAAACAGCAGCACCAGCACAGTTTTAGGTTCCCCCTTTGCCAATCACCTCACATACTTACTGATATTAAGGGAAAAATAGGGCTGCAAGGGAGCGGGAGACATCTCCTGTCCACGAGGCTAACCATAGCCCGTGCTTCTTGCCCAGCTCCTGTGCCAGGTAAGTTACGGGCTCACCATAGCCCGTGCTACTTGGAACTTGTTCCGAGTAGCTGAATCTATAACAACAACATGCAAGGGAGGAGCTTACGGGCTATTCATGCCCGTGCCACCTCTTGGGTGGCTTAATCTTTATCAATCAATCTGCAAGGGAGGGAATGATGGTAACGGAATGATCTACTCAGAAATGGGTTTTTAATATTCACACAAAGCCTCGTTAATGTATCCTGTTTGACTTGTAGTTAATATAAGATCAAGGACAGTTGCATAACTACAAAAATAAAAGGGAAAACTTGGCTGTAATGTAGAAAGGTGCCTTGCCATTCTCATTCTACCTAGGATCTAGCTATTTCACATAAATATCCATCATTCATGGTATTAAGACCATAGTTGCAGAGCTTAGATGTAAAAAAAAAAAAAAAAAAAAAAAAAAAAAAAAAAAAAATCGGAATCGGTAAGCAAGCTCAGTTGCATAATTGCAAGTCCTGAGACAGAAATATTGTACTGGTGTATATACAGTATAAGAATTGCCCACTATGCAGCACAAACCAAGTTTCACAGTTGAAAGATACAGTAATAAACTTTTTTCGAAGCCTGATCCCAATTATATTTTCGTATACTGCAGTATATATTAAAATGTCATCGAGATAAATGTACCTCAGAACCAATTTCACTAATGTCCAGTGAAGTTATAATAAAACCCCAACTTAATTAACATTTCATATTTAGGCAAAGAATCATTGCCGTTAGCACAAGTTAACAAACAGAAGCAGAGAAATCTTAACTCGAGAGTAAATTTAACAGCAGCCATGTTTTCTGAGATGGCACTTTAGTTGGTTTAATACTCAATATGTCATCTTATCCAATAATGAACTTTATAATGCAGCCACCCACAAAATGTGGTCATCAGAAAGTGCATTATTCCTAGTTTTTTTTTTCCATTTATGCTGTTTGATCAATGTAAAATTCACTAATAATTAAACAATACTGTACATAAGAAAATACATTTAAATATATTTTCTTAAATTTGTGATTTCAAATGTTTTTTCAGTCGTGAGATTCTATATGCTCCACGAGGAAAACATTTTGCTGCTGGAAACCTTGCTGGATTAGCCATCACGCCAACTCCACGTTATGTTCTAGAGTACATGGCAAAGGGCCAAAACTGGCCTGAGGGCGATGTGGCCTTTCACCGCCGCATCACCGTTCCCACACTCCTACTGCATGGCATGAAGGATGACCGTGTATCACTGGTGGAGATGTGTGAAATGGAGAGGGTAAGTATTTCCTCCTTCATTACTGGTATTGCCTAGCATTGGACAATATTGTTTGGTCATGGTTATGTAATAATCAGAATGCTAGAAAATATCATTAGTGCAACAATGCCTATTCATTTTTCTTTCCATTAATATATTTATGAAAACTATCCTGTTTTATTTTTCAACCTTTCCCTTGGAAGGTCAGGTAGGTGGCTTTTATGAACTTCATTAACTATAACTTTTGGTGATACTGTGTTGTAGAACAGGTTTGAGGAAAGAAAAAGAAACCATCAGCATTTTATATCATAATAATAGGCTCAATAATTTGAACTGAAAATCAAAGTTGTTGAAACAAAGTAAAAACCCCAAATGAGCTGTTGTAATGTGGTGCCATTAACATATACTGTATATGTGCTTCTTTCACTGTGCTTTATATACTATACAGTACATTATATACAGCACTACTAGAAATGATGGCCCTTAGGTAAGAGATAATTCCTAGTCAAAATCTACTGATGGAGTTGGATTTGTTTATCTTTCCTCTTAAAACATTTGTGTGCCATCGTCCCCCAGTCACTGATAGGCAAGCAGGCCGAGGGACGAAATCGTATGTAGAAAAGCGACTATTGGAATATAAAACCAAATATGTAAACTATATATAAATATATTAGGGAATATATAAACCCTATCATCCAATATTTCATGGATGAACTATGAGGGAGGCTATACTCACCAATGGGGCAATGTTTATGCCCAAAGTATGTGGTACAAAAGCAAATTTTTCAGGAACATTTCTACACAAATCTATTCACGAAACTGGACAGTATTTTAAACAAATAAATACCACATATGCATTATTGTCAAGTGGGAAAAGGGATGTGCGAGGCTGAAAAAGATATGTGAAGCTGAACTTGATATTAACATTTTTAAGTTCATAAATGGGTCCGATAATACTCTGTACTAGTAACTATTACATTAATAAAACTATACATTCAGATTCTGAACTGCCATTGCATTCCTTAATGCATGTATATAAAATGGGTGTACAGTACAGTAAAGGCTGGACAAGTTTATTATGAATAGCTTACAGCACATTGCAGTTTTATTGTATAGTGGGGTATCGTAATTACATTTTCATGCATAGTATCAAAGATTATTTCAGATTAAAAGGACTAAATACATTCATTATATATGTTGTAACCTACTTTCAGACAATTCCCAGAGCCTTTTTAGAAATGGTTCCTGGTGGTGGCCATGACCTGATGACAGATGCACCTTTGGAAGTTTGTCATGCAATACATCGCTTTATCAAGAGGTGGAAACAACAACTGTAGAAGCTGTATCGAGTTGTGCTGGTTAGGTATAAATATAACTCTGAATTTAGCATTAATCTGGCACAGCAAGTCACACACAGGACTTTAAAAGTTACTTTTCTATAATACTGCTTATTAGTCTTGCCTAAAATGAAATTTTATATACTGTACATATATTTTATTATGCTGGAGTTTATAGATCTAATTTTATTGTAGGCTCTATTAAAACCATATTTAATATTATTGATTAAAATGCAAACAAGCTGATCACTGACAAAGTGTCCCATTATATCCTCAGTAAATTTGGATTTGTAAAGCATTTTATCAATGTTGTAAGCTTACTTTTAAAGTACAAATTACTGTCTGCAATTTACTTAAAATTGATTAAGATAATTTGACCACAATGTAATATATTATATTGTGTATACAATATATATATTATATTGTGTATACAATATAATATAATATAAATATATATACATACATACATACATATATACACACACACACACACACACATTCATGCCGGGTATATATTTATAATTTACATCAACCAACGTTCATTATAATATTATCATTAAGTTTAACTTATTCTAATCCAACTGTTGTATCATCTGCTCAAAAGAACACAACCCCACACATTGGACCTGAAAAGATGACATTAATGGTCCTAGACATTAAATTTTGTGATCACGATATAGGAAAGTGAGCAACACGTCTACTGAATAAGGTGGCGATTGTGTGGAAATCTGAATTCAGAAGTACACTGTACAGTGTTTTAACAAAATGCAATATTTTCAATACTCAATATAAAATCTCACTTGGCAAGATCATGAACTAAACAATACTCATTACCCAGGAAATGTTGCAGATATCTCAAGCTGGTATTTTCATTAAACTTGTGCTGTGTTTAGTATGGTTATATAGAATGACTCATTAAAACTATATCTCATTATTTACAGAGTTTAGGGTGTATCTGTGATAATATAGCATGGACAATTTATAACTATCTTTCAATACATTTCACCTAATGAAATGTTCATCAAATGCATACATTTAACCCTTTGCTGATGGCAGGTGTAGATACGGCATAGCCTATGACTCGGTGACAGTGAACAGATAGTCCTGGGCATTTCTCACCTGTGGAATGAATGTGGCACCCATGACAATATTAGAAAACATGAAGGCATTACAAAATAAAGTGCTCATTTCCTTCCTTGTTAAGAACCTAAATATCATCAGCAAAGGGTTGGTTTAATATTTGTAGTGCAAGTTTATTTTTGCACATTTTTAAATACATTTATCTAAAATTGCTCAAATTATCCAAAAAATGTAAATATTAATTTTGACTATCTGTGTATGTACATTTTGTTTTGTTAAGCATATTATACTGTAATCAGTATATACAGTAAGTGCATGATCAGTAATGGTTTTATACTGGTTTTTACAAATGAACCACAAATCTTCATATTATGTAATGTTAGTGACAAAAGTGTCAATATAAATTTACAAAACATGTCTAATTTTATTTAGATTTCTTGGTTTGCAGGTATTGGAGTAAACATTATGAGATTAAGTAAATGTTATAACACCCTTAAACCTGGACGAACAATACAGGTATCTAATCGGGAGCCTCCCAACAAATTAAAAAAAAATGTATTTCCCTAACAGAAAATAATGCACAAAAGCAGTCATCCAGTGAAAGTGTAGCGTCCCAAAAAAGATGAGCCAGGTGCACCTAATGGTGGGAATGAATTGAGTCATCCATCACAAACTTTGCATCAACACTTGCTTGATCAAGATCAAGCATCTCATGCGCAGGCAATGAGTCACAATAACGTGGCTAAAGTATGTTGACCAGACCACACACTAGAAGGTGAAGGGACGACAACGTTTTGGTCCGGCCTGGACCAGTCTATTGTGAGAACTTGAGAATGGTCCAGGACGGACCGAAACGTCGTCGTCCCTTCACCTAGTGTGTGGTCTATCTCATCTCTCATCTTTTACAGAATCAGACATCACTCATTCTGCTGAACTCACTACACTAATTAATAAATAATGGTAATGTCTTCTTATAGACATAACATCATAGGGTAAAAATGCACACTTGGTGTAAATTTTTACATAACTTTCACCCAAGTCTTTTGCAATGTCCTGAGTGCTTTGTCAAGGTCTGAATAAGTGGTTACAACTGGACTTGCATCTTAAGGACTAATGTGTCTGAATTAGAGCCACATTAGTTATTGAGATGCAAGTCTCATCCTAACCACATACTCAGACCTTGACAGAGCATTCAGGACAGTGCAAAAAGACTAAAACTTTACACAAATTTCACAAATACGTAAGTGTGGCTTTTTAGCCTATACTAATTACTCTCATCTATGGCATCTGTGCACAAATTTGTATATAAACCATATGTACTTTGTAAGTAAAAAATATAAATTAGTTTTAAGTTGAAGTGCTATAAGCCATTCATATGACATGTATATAGATTTTGAAAGCAAATATATAAACTAATTTTCAACATTGTCAAAAAGTGGTATGCATGTAAACAATGCAAAAGTTGCACAAGAAAGAACTGTGTGGAGGCTCTCTGTAAATACAGTAGTTCATGAGATTGCCCAAAAACTATTTAAAGTAGATTATCCTGAAAATCAAAGGGAAAACTAATAGTACTCACCAATATGAGAAGTTCTTAGCCTCTTGAATTGACAGCTATTGTTGATTGTGAACATTTGTTGAGATGAGGTGTGGTGGATATAGATGGTGTAAAGTTATTTTAGATGGGGATCAAATCTAATAGGGCACCCTCAGCTGCTGAATTGCCAGTCATGTGATGAACCAAGTGCAGTCAGTTTACAGCAAGCTTTCTTAGATGCCCTTACACAAAAGTCCAAGTGAAGTTGCCTCGTGCCTTGTGTTCAACTTCATGAACACTGTACAAAGCTCCAAAGTATCAAAAATCATTGTTACCCAACTCTATATACCTTATAAGACGCAAAATTTCCTCCATTCTTTCTTGCTCCTTGTGCACGGTCACTAAATCAATAATTTCGGCATCAGTTGGCTTTTGAGAATTTGTGACTTCATCCCACATTATCCACCATTTTATATTTGCTTTAAGTATTTTCTACCAATTCAGCTTTTAGTTTTGGGAATAATTCTTCAAAATTGGCTTAGTGATGTTTATCAAATGTTGAAACTCCTGGACTTTTTCTGAAAGCAGTCATTTTACCACCGACATTTTCATCTACAGTATTTGCACTTATGACAGCACTGCCGCCAAAACACACACTGCACCTTAGCTCTACTCACGGTCTTCATTGCCGACTTCAAGAAACCGTTGAAGACTAACTTTAACTGAAAGCATCACATTCCTCACTTGATATCTGTGCATACAATTCTTGGGAGGACTACAAGACTTTTTTTTTATAAGCAAGTAATTATCAAAAGAAGGCACCAAACCGGGAAGGATATGCAAGTACATACATGAAACACATGGTTTTCAATTTCTTTGTTACATATATTTCTTTGATTTAAATAGCAATACATTGAATAAATTAATACACAATATGAGCCTTTTACATTTCAATTTTGCTTACTATACTTAATACTAAATTGATTGCATAACTAGGAAAGCAAGTAGAAAAATATATGTATTTGTATTCTAGTGCACAATAATTCCCTATAAAAAAGTAATTTAACTTAAAGATCTGTACAAGTCCCATTAACCAAGATTTTACATTTAACAAAGACGTGGTCTTGCACTTGTCCCTCTTATGGAGGACACTAAATACATGCAGTTACATTTCCAGAAACTTATATCAAGACTAAATCAAATTAACGACACTTCGGTTCTCTTGTCTTTAAAACTTACCATTAACTAACCTTGTGTAAATGACAAGAATAATGACATAAGGATACCATCACACAAATAATGGGTATACTACTTTAAAGTCAATAGTATTTTTAATTGGTGACAAATAACATCAAATACAGAATATCAGCAGCTACTTCTATATGTGCCACTGACCTGTGATGTCCAGATTTTACTCAGTTCTTTCAACTAAATTTCCAGTCAA
This sequence comes from Procambarus virginalis, assembly GCA_020271785.1. Lineage (NCBI taxonomy): Eukaryota > Metazoa > Arthropoda > Malacostraca > Decapoda > Cambaridae > Procambarus > Procambarus virginalis. The sequence goes on along the minus strand of WNGS01072847.1, from coordinate 4,422,563 downwards.
TTTTTGTTTTAATTTTCCTAAATACCCTATATCCACTAAAATTATATCATACAGCATTTTTAAATGATAAATTACTAGCTAAAAACATTGAGAAACCATTACTGGTAAGATGACCAGAAAAAAAAGAATAGTGTAAATGCCACATGTACAATGTGCCAAAAATCACATACAAGCATAATGAGTGAAAATAATATGGATAGCCAAAATCGAAACAAAGGCGTGTGAAGGAATGTGTAGCAAGCCGAGGCCCTGTATGACTGAAATCCCACATATACCACTTTTCAAATCCTAATGCCAATTCATATAATTTATTAATTTATAAATATATATAATTTAATCATTCAATAATAGATATTGATTGGTTAAGCTTTCCAGCAAATTATTACTAAAGACATATCCTTTATAATTTATACCCTTTTGATATCATTCATGATATCAATCTACCTCAGATATGACGATATTAAATCGCCAATAAAACAGTACTACTGGTTGAATATCTGTAAAACTATGCCCAGCAAAACAAGTCTGTATTGCAAATTAAAGTTATCTTTTCATACATACATTAAAGATACCAGAATATTAGTTGTATGTTAACTAAATATCAATGATTATTGCATGCACAGCATATATAAAACTACTTCAATGGCCCTTTAATAATATAAATCTTGAGGCCCCCTATTTCTATACCGACTTGTACTGTCACGAAGATTTTTTTCAGTCCTGGCTTTCTCCCAACGTTCCTTCATGCGGTATAATTCAGGGTGGACCTCCTAGAAATCATTAATATGAATCAACAATAACAATTTATTACTTTGCAAAAAAAAAAAAAATAATTATATAAATACGTATGTGCCTTTAGTAAATATAAACAGAAGTTTAAAGTACTGTACAGTATTTAAATATGAAATATATTAAATAAGCTGGTGTAATTACCTGATTTGACTTCTCCAAGATTTCAATCAACTTGCCAGCGGACTTCCAGTCCTCCCGTGTGACTAATGTACAAGCACAGCCACTGCGACCAGCTCGGCCCGTGCGACCAACACGATGGACATACTCCTCCATATCTCTTGGACAATCATAATTCAAAATGTGTCTGTTGAATTTAAAAAATATGAATGAAACGAGTAAAACCTACCCTCAAATAATACACTGCATTTTGACAAAATATGATTCTCTACAAATCATAGCAGCTTGCAAAAGTTCATTTTCTATTCATGGGACATCAGTTAGGGTTGGTAAAATTAATTCAGAACATTGTGATGTAACGAGCAAATGGGCTGGCATAATATATTCCGGTTTTGTTTGCATTTTATTTTATGATCTTCAATTAAAAATACCTCAACCTTAACCTCAATTAAAGTTGACAATAGTAAAGAAAGGGGCGAGAGATATGTGTGCAAATGTGGTACCATTGAGGTATACTAATAGCCTCACTAACCAGACAAATTAGCCTAACAAATTTACTCACTAATAAAGGCAATGTTTAATCAAGGAATAACACATTAATTTAACCCCATGGTACTGCCTATCCCTGAAGCTATAAATGCCAAGACCACCAAGATTGAAAATCCAGTGGGAAAAAAATCAGGAAAAATGGAGGGACCTAAGACAAACTGCCAGCTTCCTGCCCCCATCAAGTCCACTAGATGGATGATATGCCTCTGATAAATTTAGGCAAATAATATGTAGCAACAATACACAAAATTCCAAGACTATTATGAACAAAGTTACAAACAACAACACATTAACTGTACATGTTCATTAACTGCCAATTACTAAACAGTACTTACGTCACATCAGTAACATCAATTCCTCTTGCAGCAACATCGGTAGCAATAAGAACTTTGACTTTCCCAGTTTTTAGATCATTTAATGCTTCTTCACGGTCACACTGTTCTCGGTCACCATGCATGCTCTGTACCTGAGAGTGCACACACATTATGATCTAATTAACATGCTAAATATTATTCTCAATCATAATCCTCATGTTGAAAACAGTTATTATATAGAGGGTACAAAGAGCTAGGGTTGGGAGAGGGTACAAAGAGCTAGGGTTGGGAGAGGGTACAGAGAGATAGGGTTGGGAGAGGGTACAGAGGGCAAGGGGGGTGTGAAAGACAGGGTACGTAGGTATATCATAAAAACTTACAATCAGTCCTGCTTCAAACATTTCGACCGAAAGGTAATCGACCATTACCTTCCTTCCGACAAACACAATGGCCTTATCGCTGGTAGCCATACCCTTGATAAACTTCAAAAGCTGAAAAAATAAATTATACATTTCTTACAACTTTCAAAACTATAAATTTAACAAGGAAAACCACAATGCTAAATAAGAAGCTAACATGATTTTTTGTTGAGCAATTTAGCAAATGACATACTATTTAGGTGTCAATGATGAAAGGCACAGGCACAGTTTTAGTATGGAAAATTTACAAAAGCAAAAAATTTTTTTATAGAAAATTTGAGTGAAATTTGTTGCATGTTAATTAGATATTTCCTCGTTTCTCACTTAAACAGGTTGGAAGACATTCAACTTTCAATCACATTTGGGAGGTCATTCCACAATTTGGGACCCTTTATTTGCTCAGCATTTCTGCTTTGCTAAAGTCTCACTCTAGGAATATTAATTAGATATCAGTTTCTAATTTCTACTGATGACAGGCAAACGATGATAAATTCCATCCCCAGACACTACTCTACACCCTTTGTGAAATCCTTGAAAGTTAATATTTAACTTTTTCCACACACATTATTGTACTCTGTCAATATGAGATAAGTACTCTATGTCTATGTACAAAACACTGAACTACAATACTAATAATGACATCAAATGCTTCCTGGAGGGCTAGAACTCATAACACCACACCAGAAACAAATATCTACAGTTTTTTTTATATTCCTAGAGTGGCAACAGGTGGCCCTGTATGAGAACTCACCTCAGGTGGCCCCCCTGTAGTGACAGCGTCACCTCAGGTGGCCCACCCAATGCAGCAACACTGCCACCGAGTGTGTAGCAGCAGGCAGGACACGATGTAGCTAAAGCTAAGAACCGTCAAGAGAGGAAGAGCCCATTCTTCTTACCCCTCACCAGTACAGGTACTCTTATATTTGACAAAAGCCACTCAATTTCTTCGTAATTTACATAAATACAAGTTTTTGTGAAAAAATTCATGTCGGCAAAAAGCCGACATGAATTATGGTAAAAAAAAGATATTAACGTCTTCATCTCTTCTCTACTCTAGTCCAACATGTGAAATCTCGGCAAATGTTAAATCTTGGTAAATACTGTACCTCATCCCTTTTCTCATCCACAGTACAGAAGGTGACATGTTGAGTCACTGTGTGCACAGCCTGAAGATCTAGACTCCCCACAACAACATGTATAGGATCCTTCAGCAGCTTTTTTGCCAGGTCTCTAACCTCTTCAGGCCATGTAGCACTATAAAGCAATGAAAATTATTAATACAGCATACAACACTTGCTTTACCTAATTAATTACCCAAGTATAGTTAAAGGACGAGAGCTATGCTCGTGGTGTCCTCTCTACCCAGCACTCTTAAGAATGGTATACCTTGCATCATCACATACCAATGTCAGAACATTTGGTCGAGACTGTTTCTTTGGCTGCTATTTAACCAATGCAGGCGATGAGCCACAATAATATGGCTAAAGTATGTTGACCAGACCACACTAGAAGGTAAAGGGATGACAACATTTCTGTCCGTCCTGGACCATTCTCAAGTCAAGACAATGGACTTGAGAATGGTCCAGGACGGACTGAAACGTCATCATCCCTTCACCTTCTAGTGTGTGGTCTGGTCAACATTTAACCAATATTATTGTATTTAATGTCTATCTTCAACAAAGGATGCAGGCATGATAGTTTCACATGATCACCAGTCTCCTTCCATCTTGAATGTCTATAGCTGGTGCTAAATTACCAAATTAAAAAATATCAAAAGCACGTAATTATTTTTTTACTTTCCATGTATCCTTATAATAAAAAGCACAATTTACATTAATTCCATTTTGATCCCCTTTACACTTTGTAGTTTACAGCCACTATTCTGGCTAATCATAACCGCTATGTATACAAGAATACACAGCTTCACTGCTTTCAAAGTTTCTTCAGCATGTTTTAGTTGAAGAAACTTGGGGTTGGGAAGTGGGGACACTTATAGGATGTTATATATAACAAAGATTAATAATCCAATGGAATTTAACATTGATAATTAAGTAGTTATGTGAATTCAAATACAATGTACCTATCATTACATTTATTGGTTAGCTTAAAGATCTGCCCATAATGCTATGAGTATTAGTGGCTTTACAAGAATGTACTACTCAATCAGCAATGTATGAAATTTCCCAATGCAGTGTACCTTCTTGTATATAAATAATATTCATGCATGTACTAAATTTAACTACATGGGAGCCCATGGAACAACCCTCTCTATTGGTAACAAATTCCAGATGTGATAACGTTAGTGAAAAGAGTACAACAGGCAAACTATCATGTTCACAAGGGTAATTGCACCGTCTCCATACCTATACCGCACCGTCTCCATACCGCATCTCATTACTTTTCAATTACAATACACGACATTTTTATAGACCCCATTACATACCTTGTCATTACACACTGTTTGTCTGGACGTATGTCCAATACAATCTTGCGTATCTGTGGTTCAAATCCCATGTCAAGCATACGGTCTGCTTCATCCAGAACCAAGTACGATACGCCAGTTAAGTCGATGACTCCTACAAGATAACAGCAATGCTATTAGTAGAAATAATTTATATTCACTTCTCGTAAGAACAAACATTTCAGTACTTTAAGGAGTTTCCACAATTTAGTCAGCATATATCATTACCACATTTCCCACTTTCATAGGCATATCAGGCCAGAGGAGTGAAAGCAGTATAGGATAAAAATTTGACTTGAGATAAGCTATTTCAGGCAAAACTTAGAATAATTCAGAGAAACATTAAAGGTATAATGGGGTGATCACTTTACATTAAATGAAAAATAAGTTAACATGCAAGATGTTCAGGAAATTACATCAATATAAACTTAGTACTTAATGATGACAGGCATATACTACTACTACATTATAGAATCTGTACAAACAACTCTTACTACCCCATCACAAACTGTGGACCTCTGTCTTGTTTGTCATCACATTCAAGAGTGCCTTCAAACTATCACTATTCCACCCACCTATTCACTGTTGGCCCATCTTTTTTTACCCCTCATTCCTCAAACACACTTCACCATTCTAAATGACTCAAAAAATTATAGCTAGTTTCACAATTCAGATTAAAAGCTGGTTAAGGAGATCAAGAAAGGCTTGTTGATTTCATGCTCTACAAGGAAGACGAATGTAACAAGCCATTTACCAAGCAAGATAATTTCAGCCCTAAACAAAGGTGAAGCACTATATCACCAAATCACAGCAAATCCCCTGGTGAGGATGGTATTGCTTATGACATGCTGTGTTTGCTTCCTTTAATACCAGGAAATCCCCTTCTTGAGCTGTATAATATCACCTACGTTACTGAACTTCCTATCTCTTGGACCAACAGTATAATTATTGTAATTCCCATGACAATTCAATCTTCTCTTTCCACCGAATTTTCCTTACTAGCTGCATTTGCAAAAAATTAGAGAATGGTCCTAAACTATCTCCCCACAGAATAAACTGTGCTATCCTGCCAGATATATGGCTTCATGCATGGAAGGAGTGTGTATCATTGCATCACCACTTTTCTTACCCTGCACACTGAAAGTCATATACCACTTTCCTAGATCTCAAGTCTGCCTTTGATATTGCAAACCGACATGTTATCGTGAGTGAGCTTGCAAGAATGAATACTGGAAGCTTGGTAGGCTTGAAAAATTGCAGAACAAAGCCTTGAGGATAATCCTCAAGTGCCTTCATACCATGAAGATACTTAACACGAGACAGGAATTTAATATTCCGAGCGTTGTTGATCGCCCTTGATTGGCATAAAAGTGCTTAGGCTGGCTCGTCCTAACCCTTGCACAGAAGCCCTCCAGAATTTCTTTATTGAAGGTCAACATTGTCCTAGATGGATAACAAACTGGAACTTAATTCAGAATGTATCACTTATAATTCTGTACCAAAAGAAACAGTAGCACTTTCCTGCACTGTGGGAGATTACACCCTTTCCAATTTTAATCCCTCCCTTTCCACCCAAGAAGCAAATCAGAGGTCAGCCCAAGCTTCATCTTGAGGCAAAGCTCAATGCCTTAAGCCATATTTATGCTCTGTCCACAGAGCATTCTCTCAAATCATATACACTGATGGTTCCCTACAGCACCCCACAGGTTCAGCTGGAAGTGCAATTGTCCCGACAATGGCTTATATTTTGAGTGGAGAGTCTGTATGAACAACTGGGCCTCTAAACATGCATAGGCATTTTATTAACACCCTTCCACATGTGTTTTAAGCCTCTCAACTAACATCTAAAAAAAATTTAAATCCATAATAAGTTAATGTCAAAATAAACAAATTCCAAAAACTACCTTATCAGCAAGAAAGGATATCACATCAAATCTCATAAAATCACAATCACTACTAATATACTACCTTTATGGGCAAATTCATTGAGTCTCCCAGGAGTAGCAATAACAATTTCTGATTTGGCATTTATCTTCTGAATTTGCCGATTCTTGTCACCTTGACCATACACGCACACACTGTGAAGATACAAAGGACAAGGCATTAAGCAATACTCTGCAAAATACTAAAGACTATCATTAATAGATTATAATGAATTATGCTGAAAGTCAAAATACAACAAATGTAGAATTTATAAGTCAATATTTCAATACGATTTAACATTTGATCTCCAAAATTGGAGAGCAGCTCCTTGACAATTTTCCCAAAGATGTTGACCTATGTGAAATTCAACTTAAAACTGAAGAAAAAACCTTGGGAATACAGCAAACATTAATAGAAAGGAATTAATTCTCAAATCAATTTGATTAAAATAATTCTTTTGAAGAAATCATTTCCTATAAAATAAGAAAAGGCAAGCTTATTTTTGTTAGTATGAATTTAGACCTTGGGATAGGTACCAGTTCCAGTTAGTATATTCAGGGCCATAAAATCAGCATTGAGTTTGATCACATAATTGTCGAGAAAATAAAGAATAAAGTTATATGTTTCAACAAATAAGCTTGTCAAGAAGTAATGATTTTACACAATGTGATTTTCCACAACTCCACAGAAATATTAATGTCTGCTTGCATTACTATTCCAACATTTAGGGCACTGTACAGTACTGTACTAGAAGCACTGTACAGTACTTGCCATTAAATAATAATATACAATAATTTATTAAAATTAACTTACCATCTAATATTTTCATACTGATATTTAGACACCTCCTTTTCAATTTGTTGAGCCAATTCTCGAGTTGGAGCGAGAACAAGACAAGTAGGCCCAACACGTTTACAACGAGGGGTTGGCTGAGCAACAATGTGCAACAGTGCTGGCAGAAGGAAGGCCAAGGTTTTTCCTGTAAAGAGGAAAGTGATCATTCATGAATAATAAACAACAACTTTTATACAAGCTCTACGGCAAAAATCTTCTCTCACTCACACATATTTTTGCATATACCGCACCTCATCCAGACCTGCAGCTCTCCTATATCAGTAGTGAAGCTCTCCACAGCTTCAGCACTGATAACTTCCACAGATATATCCGATAACTTCCACAGATATATCCGATACTTTATCTGGCACTCTTCTCAAACTAGTCAAAATCATATTCATGATGGCATTGTCATCTCATTCCTCCCAACACATTCAGAATACTTTTTCTACCTATATTCAATTACTTCACTTCGAATCTTCAGCCCTTTTAAGATGTTGCTTTTTGATCTTACCCATGTAAATTCCTCTCCTCCCACAAGTTGTTAATAGAGTTATAATAATAATGAAGAAAACGAGAATCCTGGATGGTGCAAGTTTTCTTTCAATCATGCATGTTTAGAGATTATTTAAAAGTACATGAAATAGTTGCAGAGTTTGACAGTCTACATAAAAAGTAATACCTATGATAATACTTCACATTTACCTACATACAATCACTTTATTATATTTTTTTATAGATTATAAGATTGTAAAAATAATAATGGCAGTAGAAAATTACTAAAGTGATGTAGAGAAACACTAACAGAAGACTATTTGTAGCAGGCATTAACCCTGTTAGACAATCATCAAATCTGACGGACATCCACGGCTGCATTTTATAAAAGGAAAATAGGGGGAAAGAGTTAGGTCAATGATGTGAATGTGGGACAAGGTCAATGAAGGCCAGATGTTAAATAAAAATGATAAATTGTATCATACAAGAGGTAACTATAATGTTTCTTCACCAGAGAAGAAAACATTAGACATGTCTAGTATCTTCAGCCACCAAACAGCACCACCATTCAAAAGATTGAAGGAACTCCTAATTGTATCCCCCTCTTCTTACATTAATGCTTAAAAATCAAAACTACAACAATCCATGACATAATAACTATCATTACAACCTCAAATTTCCACCATAAGGCCAACACTTTTTTTATCGTATACTGTACATCAATGATGTGAGAATATTGCAATCATTAAATTTGCGAATTACACCAAGATCTATGGTAATGGAGAATACAAAACCTTACATGGAAAAATACTAGACCTTACATATGAGCACATCAGTGCATAGCACAACTCTCAAAACACTACCACCATACAGCAAATTGATGAAGAAAAATACCCTGGAACCAGGATCCATCAGTCATTGAAAGTGGCATAAGTGAGAGCTGCAGAAAATACAAAAAGGTACCCAAACCCTAGGAATAATTAAATGAATCTTTGATTCCAAGGAGAAGAAATTGGTTATTAATTTTACAAATCTGGGACCAGATTCACAAAGCAGTTACGCAAGCACTTATGAACCTGTACATCTTTTCTCAAACTTTGGCAACTTTGTTTACAATTATTAAACAGTTAATGAGCTCTAAAGCACCAGGAGGCTGTTTATAACAATAACAGTTGATTGGCAAGTTTTTATGCTTGTAATCTGTTAAGTAAATGTAATCAAAGCTGTCAAAAATTGAGGAAAGATGTACACGTTCGTAAGTACAGTACTTGCATAACCGCTTCGTGAATCTGGGCCCTACTGTATGCCCATTTGGACTACTCTAACTAAGCATGGAGACCTCACCTTCAAAAGGATATACTGTACTGTATCTACTTTGGAGAAAGCAGGATAGAGGGACAAAAACTAAAAAACAAAGGAATGGTCGAGGATCACAGGTCTAACACTGGAAACCAGACATTACAAGGCTGATCTCAACCTTTTAATAGTTAAGGATATTAATCCAGACCACTTCTTTAAAAGGTCAATTGTAACAGAAGAGGCAACAGCTTCAAGCTCAATAAGCCACAATGTAGGACAGAAAACATGCGATGCTTTTTTTCGCCCCATAGGGTTAATCCCATACACCTGTCTACCCACTGAAGATGTAAATACAAATGTAAATGACAGCTTCTCCAACAAAGACATAAACACATATAGATGTTGAAACACATACCTGTGCCTGTTTGAGCAATTCCAATCATATCATGTCCTTGCATCAAGATTGGCCATGCCTGACACTGTATTGGTGAAGGGCTCTCAAATCCCATCCTCTCTATTTCAGCCAGCAACTCTGGATAAGGCCCAAATGCCTGCTTAAACGTGAGCACAGGCTTTGGTATTTTCTTACTGTTGCCATTGTCCCAGCGAACAGTTATATTGAAATTCTTCTTTCTGAGGTATTAACAGAAAATTAATACATACTTAAGGTTAATACGTAACTAAATGTTGTAAATAATAAAACACACATATAACCTTATCATATAAATTAGAACAACTGTAGGGATACATATTGAGCAAAAGTTCTCAAAGTTTAGTTATTTGGAAGAAATAAAAGTAAAGGTGACAGACTCCATCAATTTTGAGCAATAATAGGGTTTGAGAAACTGATGGAAGCAATTATCAAAGCACAGTATACTATACTATACATAACATACTATGACTAAGAAATATTCCCAGNCACACACACACACACACACACACACACACACACACACAGAGAGCTTCGTGTAAACTCTCCGTACTAAAGACTCGCATATCGTCTTGGAGAGTGACTCTACTATTTCCAGACATAATATATTACTTCTCTCATTAGCCAGGAGTCCGCAATATCCGCCTGGCTGCTTATGGGATACTCTGCATTCTTTTCCCTCCGGTTTCGAACCCTTGTTTATGAGTCTTACGAAGCGAAAACAGCAGCTGGAAAACTCGTAATTTGCTGCTTGGCAGACGATTGTGAGGAACGACTAGGCCCCGAGACGACTGTTTCTGTTATTTTGTACGTGTTTGTTGTGTGTACTCATCTAGTTGTGCTTGCGGCGGGTTGAGCTCTAGCTCTTTGGTCCCGCCTCTCAACTGTCAATCAACTGGTGTACAGGTTCCTGAGCTACTGGGCTCTTATCATATCTACATTTGAAACTGTGTATGGAGTCAGCCTCCACCACATCACTGCCTAATGCATTCCATCTGTTAACTACTCTGACACTGTAAAAGTTCTTTCTAACGGCCCTGTGGCTCATTTGGTGAATAGTTGGATGTGGTGTAATTTGCTCGAAAGAAGGCTCTAGAAGGGGTTGGTCCCAGCCTCCCAGCACATCTCAGGGGGTAGGGGGGTTGGTCCCAGCCTCCCAGCACATCTCAGGGGGTAGGGGGGTTGGTCCCAGCCTCCCAGCACATCTCAGGGGGTAGGGGGGTTGGTCCCAGCCTCCCAACACATCTCAGGGGTAGGGGGGTTGGTCCCAGCCTCCCAGCACATCTCAGGGGGTAGGGGGTTAGTCCCAGCCTCCCAGCACATCTCAGGGGGTAGGGGGGATAGTCCCAGCCTCCCAACACATCTCAGGGGGTAGGGGGGATAGTCCCAGCCTCCCAACACATCTCAGGGGTAGGGGGGATAGTCCCAGCCTCCCAACACATCTCAGGGGTAGGGGGGATAGTCCCAGCCTCCAACACATCTCAGGGGTAGGGGGATAGTCCCAGCCTCCCAACACATCACAGGGGGTAGGGGGATAGTCCCAGCCTCCCAACACATCTCAGGGGGTAGGGGGATAGTCCCAGCCTCCCAACACATCTCAGGGGTAGGGGGATAGTCCCAGCCTCCCAACACATCTCAGGGGGTAGGGGGATAGTCCCAGCCTCCCAACACATCTCAGGGGGTAGGGGGATAGTCCCAGCCTCCCAGCACATCTCAGGGGGTAGGGGGATAGTCCCAGCCTCCCAGCACATCTCAGGGGGTAGGGGGATAGTCCCAGCCTCCCAACACATCTCAGGGGGTAGGGGGATAGTCCCAGCCTCCCAGCACATCTCAGGGGTAGGGGGATAGTCCCAGCCTCCCAACACATCTCAGGGGGTAGGGGGGATAGTCCCAGCCTCCCAGCACATCTCAGGGGTAGGGGGATAGTCCCAGCCTCCCAGCACATCTCAGGGGGTAGGGGGGATATTCCCAGCCTCCCAACACATCTCAGGGGGTAGGGGGATAGTCCCAGCCTCCCAACACATCTCAGGGGGTAGGGGGGATAGTCCCAGCCTCCCAACACATCTCAGGGGTAGGGGGATAGTCCCAGCCTCCCAACACATCTCAGGGGGTAGGGGGATAGTCCCAGCCTCCAACACATCTCAGGGGTAGGGGGATAGTCCCAGCCTCCCAACACATCTCAGGGGGTAGGGGGGATAGTCCCAGCCTCCCAGCACATCTCAGGGGGTAGGGGGATAGTCCCAGCCTCCCAACACATCTCAGGGGGTAGGGGGATAGTCCCAGCCTCCCAGCACATCTCAGGGGGTAGGGGGATAGTCCCAGCCTCCCAACACATCTCAGGGGGTAGGGGGATAGTCCCAGCCTCCCAGCACATCTCAGGGGGTAGGGGGGATAGTCCCAGCCTCCCAACACATCTCAGGGGTAGGGGGGTTCGTCCCAGCCTCCCAGCACATCTCCCAAAAGTCACCAAGCAACACGTCACAGCTCCCATTATAAACATTTACCCACCCCTGAGAAACCATCAGGGGGTTTCCCAAGTAAATTATTTCAGTAGTTTCAACAACTGAATATATTACCTTCTTGCTAGTTCCCGCTGCAGCGGATTAGGCGGTCAAATAGAGGCGACGAAGAAGAAGGAATTAGCGGTAAATACCTTGGGAATTTAAACAAAATCGCATCTGTTTTTTCTAATTATGAATTCAGGGGCCGTATCAATAGAGAGTCGGGCAGAATTAGGGCGATATCCCCCTCCCCCCTGGGAGCCATTGGTCCTTACGTATATGTTAAGTGCTTTGAGGAGGCATGTAGCAGTTTAGTAATAATTTTTTAACGATTTTAGCCGGGAACCTAATTGGTCTAGCCTGGATCGGTTTCTTGGAGCGGGTCTTGAAGACGTGACTATGAGGGAGCGGCTGTTTATCTAGCCTGGATTGGTTCGAAGGAATTCGTCGTAGGGGGGCCCCGGAGTCAGGCCATTGAGTGCAACGTGAAAGGTATTAAGAGTTAGCGGAGTCAGGGCTCGAAAGATCAACAAAGAAAACGTGAGCGCGGACAAACAGGTCAAGACATCAAAGTATGGAAATAGTGAGATATAAAGCATGAAGCAAGACTCTTTTGTAACCAGAGAGCGCCAGGCAGAACAAAAAAGAGAGCCGGAAAGTGTACCAAACAGTGCCAAAGAGCAAGAGCTTCAGATAGAGCCTAAGAATGATACAGTGTAGCTGATAGTGTCAAAGACAACAAGGACACAGTGCAGTGTGGTGCCAAAGATAGCCAAAGAGATTGCAGACATGGTCAATGACAGAGGAGCCGGGCTTTGCCTCCCTCACGGCCGAGGTTAATGCTATCGTTGATATCTCTGGATACATGAGATCTGGAGAGAGGGGAGGAGATGATGATAGCCGAGGGGAGAGACACAGAGAGGGGAGAGCGTAGGTCTGATGAGTAATGCAGCAGGCAAGAGGGAAAGGGAGAGGAGAAGGAAGATGGAAACACAAAAGGGGAGATAAGATATATTGTAAGTTTTGAGGAGTGAGGCAAACATTGTCTGGACTGAGAGCTCAAGTGATAATTAAGTGCGTGTTTGATCTATATATATATATTTTCCTGTAGTCACCTCTAGGTAAGCAGTGTTAGGTATGCCCCCAGACGCACTGGGGTGGCTGGGGACGCCGACGTGGTAGTTTTTTTTTTTTAGTTTAGTTCATTTATTATGCACCCCATACCCATCTTGTGGGCGGTAGTGGAAAGGGTTACAGAGGCACATAATGGGCTCAGGGACTGACGTGGTAGCGAGGAGAGTGGTGGTGTCTGGTGGGAGCCTCGCCCGTATGGCCTCATCATCCCACTCAGTAAGTGTGTGTAGCTTTCGGCCCTTCGCGCGCTCTCTCTCTCTGATAACTTGGCGCAAAGTTTCTCGGTAAACTCAATAAGCCTCGACAACTACCGCGTTGTCCCCAAGTGCACTAACATGCTGGACTGTGACGGCCATGATGCTGGAGGGAGGGTGAGGGAGAGTGAGGGAGAGTGAGTGTAGAGTGAGGGAGGGATCCTGGTGGACACACGTAGCTGGTGTTCCAGAGGATGCGCTTCCAATCTTGCTTTTGCTATGTTGCCATTATCCATGCTTGCTTCTGATGACGTGCTGGCTGTACTCACCTAGTTGTGCTTGCGGGAGTTGAGCTTTGGCTCTATGGTCCCGCCTCTCAACTGTCAATCTACTGGGGAACAGGTTCCTGAGCCTACTGGGCTCTTATCATATCTACATTTGAAACTGTGTATGGAGTCAGCCTCCACCACATCTCTGCCTAATGCATTCCATTTACTAACTACTCTGACACTGAAATAGTTCTTTCTAACGTCTCTGTGGCTCATGTGGGTACTCAGCTTCCACCTGTTTCCCCCTTGTGCGTGTGCCACCCGTGTTAAATAATCCATCCTTGGTTACCCTGTCAGTTCACCTGAGAATGTTGTATGTGGTGATCATGTTTCCACGAGCTCTTCTGTCTTCCAGCGAGCCTCTGTTGTTGCTGTTTGGGCCTCTGTTGCTGCTGTCTGTACCTCTGTTGTTGCTGTCTGTACCTCTGTTGCTGCTATCAATACCTCTGTTGCTGCTATCAATGCCTCTGTTGCTGCTGTCTGTACCTCTGTTGCTGCTGTCTGTACCTATGTTGCTGCTGTCTGTACCTCTGTTGCTGCTGTCTGTACTTCTATTGTTGCTGTGTATACCTCTATTGTTGCTCTCTATGCCTCATTCTGCCTCATAGTTACGGCAGTAGCTACAACCAAGCTACTTGGTTGTACTTAACCAAATCCCTTTTGGGTGGCTATAAACAGGCGCTGCCTCGTATGGGCCAATCGGCCCTCTGCAGTTACCTCTATTCTTACGTTCCTAACCACTTGGCCTGTACTGACAAGTCATTTTATCTCGCAGCAATAAATTATGCAAATTAATTGTGAATCCATTATTGCCTTCTTGGACTAATTACCTCCCCAGATTATTACCAAGACTAATTACCCCCTCGAATTAAAACTTTTACCCGGGGTCCTTAACGAGGCATTTAATGAGTACTCTGATGAGGTGATTAAAAGAAATTGAACTTAAGGAAAGTGGTGATATTTTTGTCGTAGTTTATGCAATGTAAAGTGTTAAATAAGATTACAATTATATAATGGAATAATATAGTGTTGTTGAAACATTTGCACTATAGTCAGGTGTACTAGGTGAGTGCACTAGGTGGTCGCACTAGGTAGTCGTACTAGGTGAGGTTGTTCTGAGAGACGGAACAAGCTGTCCCCCGCCACAACTCACAACACATTTGGGTAATTACAACACTGGGCGCCGTTCCTGCCAAGCTTATTTCCAAATCTAATTAACAAGAGAATTTCCCGAAACAATTTTTTTGAACCCCACACCCTATTTAAGCAGATCCTGTTTAACCAGATCCTGTTTAACCAGATCCGGTTAAGCAGACCCTATTTAACCAGATCCGGTTTAAGCAGACCCTATTTAACCTGATTCGGTTTAAGCAGACCCTATTTAACCAGATCCGGTTTAAGCAGATACTATTTAACCAGATCCGGTTTAAGCAGATCCTATTTAACCAGATCCGGTTTAAGCAGACCCTATATAACAGATCCGGTTTAAGCAGACCCTATAAAACCAGATCCGGTTTAAGCAGACCCTATATAACCAGATCCGGTTTAAGCAGACCCTATATAACCAGATCCGGTTTAAGCAGACCCTATTTAACCAGATCCGGTTTAAGCAGACCCTATTTAACCAGATCCGGTTTAAGCAGACCCTATTTAACTAGATCCGGTTTAAACAGACCCTATTTAACCAGATCCGGTTTAAGCAGACCCTATATAACCAGATCGGTTTAAGCAGACCCTATTTAACCCAGATCCTATTTAACCAGATTCGGTTTAAGCAGACCCTATTTAACCAGATCGGTTTAAGCAGACCCTATTTAACCAGATTCGGTTTAAGCAGACCCTATTTAACCAGATCTCGGTTTAAGCAGACCCTATTTAACCAGATCCGGTTTAAGCAGACCCTATTTAACCAGATCCTATTTAACCCCGATCCTTTTTTCGAGATGCCTATTAACTAGAGCCATATTCCCAGGAGGTTCGTTTGGTGTGTATCCTCGCTGTGTTGACCCTGTAACGACGCGAGGTTCATGTGGGGGTCACACCTAGACCTTCAGCGTTTTCCTGCGTGACCTTTGAGACAACATGACCTGACCTCTGGATTTCGCACCACGCTCCCGCTTCCGTCGGGTCTGACGGCAGTGTCACAACGAAGTGGAATAATTAATGGGCCGGGGCCCACCTGTGGGGGCGGTCGTGAAGTGGCCGCTCGCGTAATAAAAAGGTGCTGTGGTGTCACACTGACCTTTATCCTCGTGTTTAACTGACCTTTATCCTCAGGTGCTTGGGTAATGG
>WNGS01072847.1:4298371-4320199 GCA_020271785.1 Procambarus virginalis | reverse complement strand
ACGAACTTGTACATCTTTTCTCAATCTTTGGCGGCTTTGTTTCCAATTATTAAACAGTTAATGAGCTCCGAAGCACCAGGAGGCTGTTTATAACAATAACAACAGTTGAATGGGAAGTTTTCATGCTTGTAAACTGTTTAATAAATGTAACCAAAGCCGTCAAAGATTGAGGAAAGATGCACACGTTCGTAAGTACTTGCGTAAGTGCTTTCGTGAATCTGGTAGGGTAGTAGCTCCTTTTTCTTTTTTCTTGTTCTTTTTACTATTACGTCTTTACAGGTAACTTTAATCGAGCGTAACTGTTTGTGTGCTTTTCGACGCCTTCCGGTAATCTACTTTGCTTTAACTGAATGAGAGACACAGTAGTTAGGGAAATGTAGAAGTTTATGGTGATGAAAGGTGTGATAGTTGGGTATGGTGTTTCTGGTTGTGAAGGTAATGTTACTGGTACTGTGTGGTGTCAGTAATTTGACAGGTTGGTATGGTGGAGGTTCTGATTCTCTAGACTAACCATCCTGCTCCAGTCATCATTACAGTCAGTTACATCCAGACAAACCATCCTACCACAGTCATCATCACAGTTACACCCAGACTAACCATCCTGCTGCAGTTATCAACAATTACACCCAGACTAACCATCCTGCTGAAGTTATCAACACAATTACACCCAGACTAATCATGCAGCTGCAATCAAAATAGTGAAGACACTGTATTATCGCAACACCAGCCAAATATTGCAATTCTGTAGCAAGAGTTGGTAGCCCTTCAAACCCCCTTCGTTAGATTCATTAAGTCTTTCGATAATATTGAGTATTCAAATAGAAGACAATAAATTACTCAAGAGTGGAATTTGAAAGTCTGCAGGATCATTCATCAATATAAAAAAACTCAAAGTGTGTCAAGCTAATAGCCTAGCACTACATAGTGGCTACGATTTTTTTTACGGCTCTCTAAATGTGGCTTCATTATTCTATCAAATATTAATTTTAAATAAACTACATCTCATTAATAGTTTAAAATAAGTATTTTATTCTCATTTTTCATGTGAAACAAAACCTACATTGATATCGACGCAATAAAACTATACCCATTTGCTGCTGCTGACAGGAGAACGGTTATAATATGTTCCGTTGATTGATTCAGTCTAAATCACGTGACAGGCTGGGCCAGAACTTGTCAACAAGCCATTACAGCGCTTAGATAAACACACGTTGTTATGATTAACCTGAATAATGAGTCCAGAGTTGCACAAGTCTAACGAACTGCAGTTAGTTTAGTCATTTATTATGCACCCGTCCCCCGTACCCATTCCTTCCATGGGCGGAGGTGGGAAGGGTTACAGAGGCACAGTAATGGCTTCAGGATGAACTGTGGTTAAGGAAAGTGTGGTGCATACTCCTTGTCCCTGCATCACCCGCCATTACACTGGATGCTCTCGCAATTTTTTAGACACTATTGACTCCCTAGCGTCCAATAGCCGAAGCTCTTATTGATAGTAAAGCACCGTAATTTTTACGCTTCCTCGGACATCAGCCTCTGTTGTTAAGTAGGGCCAGCATTCATCAACATTTACCTACGAAACCTGTACAGCTTTCATAATGTTGGCGGGTTTGTTTACAGCAAATCGTTTATGAGCTTCGAAGCACAAAGAGGTTGTTTATAACAATAACCTTAAGTTTCTTCTAAGCTCATAGCTTTAATAAATGTAAACAAAGCCGCCATGATTGCTGAAAGATGTACATGTTTCGTAAATGGTTGTGCAAATATTTAGTGAATCCTGGTAAAACCAGGTCAAATCGTGAGAATGTGTTGCTCTGACGTCAAAGCTTAATTAAACTTTATCATGTACAATAAGCTTTAACGAATAGCTTCACATTAACTCTTAGAACGGAGCGAAATATAAGCTTCGTTTGCATCTGCTACTTGCACTCTAGTCCAGCGGCATCATTACAAGTATCCTGCAAAATCTTAGTGGTACTAACGATGCACTTATCTAAATCACCCGGTTCTCTGGCAGCTCAGCACGAAAATAATGAACATAAATTCAAAACACCCCGGAACTCGAGGGAAAATGCCAGATAGCTCAAATCTGAACTAAAAAAATAGCATTTGCAATTCAATGTAGACATTGTAATGTTTATGAAAATTGGTAGATGACCCCCCAGGCATTTTTACTACACTACCTGCTAGCAGCCTCAGCGTCCTTTATTACTAAGCTGCAGCTGGTGGTGGTTGCCAGCTTAGTTACACGAGTGAGCTTGGGAACCATCCAGAGTAGCCTAGTCATGTACAGCTGACTGGGCGCATTTTGTGCAGCGGGGAGCGTGTTTGGTAAGCCAAGGCCCGTCATGGTTACACGTCTGTCGGAATGACGAACATTCGTCACTCTCACTATTTCTATTATATATTGTATATACGTATTTTGTTTTCCAGACTCACGCCCCGAGAACTGTGATGCAGAGTCTTATTAAGCTGGTGGTGGTTGTGGCGGCCGCGTCCCTGGTCGTCAAGGGTGAGCCCTCGTCACTCTTTGTGTGTGAATGGATATAATGGTCATGTTTTATATGCGAGGATTTCCTCTATTGACACCCTAATTCCTCTGCTGGATGTGTATGCTCCCTCTGGCACCCGCAGGAAGAAATAGAGGGAGGAATTGTTCTCTAAAAGAGTTATTGTATTTTTTCAGCACATGATACACGTAATGTTATTTTTGGTGGCGACTTTAATTGTGTCACTTCCGTGAGAGATTGTAGCATTCAGTCGAACACATGTGTATCTCCTGCTTTAATTACACTTTTGAAATGTATTGGTCTCAGGATGCGAATAACATTAACGGCGGTGTCTATGAGTATACATATGTTCGCCAGAATTATGGTTCTAGGCTTGATAGTATATATATATATATATATATATATATATTATATATATCTATATATATATATATATATATATATATATATATATATATATATATATATATATATATATATATATATATATATATATATATATATATATATATATATATATCACTTTAGATAAAATTAGTTCTTGCAGTACTGTTCCGGTCAGCTGTTCGGTTCATTGTTTGGTTGTGGTGAAGCTTGTTGTTAACGATCAAGTTAAATTGGAGACAGGGTCATGGAAGCTCAATTGCAGTCTGTTGCAGAGTAGACATGTTATTGATAACCTTCAAATATTGTGGGAACACCTGGTTGGGCAAAAACGCAAGTTCCAATGCCTGTTGGAGTAGTAGGACATGTGTAAAATTGCAGGCATAAATTTTTTTCGTGAAAGTATCCAAAATAAACGCGGCTGAAAAATATGGCCTTTTATCCTTATTACAAAACAGCTTAAAATAACTTTATGCAAAGGTCAATATGTGATCAGACAAGTATGACGAAATTGTCATTTCAAATGACAGAATTAACATAATGCGGGATGAAATATCTGAAGGAGTTAATGTTCGCCTCCAGATTAATGAACGGATGTATAGTGAAAAACTCTCTCCATATTTGTTAAGTAAAGTCAAGAATAACAAGGGTATAGCACTTGTGACTAGCATCAAAGCAGGTGATAGGACGGATGTAAGAAATACGGATGGGATTGGATGTTATGTTCTAAATATTTACATTTAGTAGTAGTAGTAAAACTATTGTGATTATTTGTATTCACAATCAAATCACACTAACGTGATTTTTTTATTGTCACGTTATTTGTATTAATATCATTATTTAAATTAATAATAATAATTATTATTATTGTTATTATAACTTTAAATTAATCTGATTATTTTATTATTTCTATTTATTTCACAATTTAAACTTATTTCAGAAAACGAGGCTTCGAGCACAGCTAAACCAGGTAAAGTACTTTTATTTTAAATGGAGTGAATTATTTTTGTCCTGACTTATATAATTTCAACGTTTCTCGACTAGTTATCATAAATATTCAATGAAACTTCAGCCAATGACTATTCACGGGGATTTATGAGTAAAAGATTAATTTAAGTATACGTGATGTGATAAGATTTGTTTACGAGTTTATGATGACACACTAGGCTTGAATACTGCGTCTTAGTGGAAATTATATAATCAATGCACTTGCGTTGTATTCACTACACCCAAGTTCTATAGTCAGTGCACTATCGGTTTTTCGTTACTGCCAACAATTCACTCAGGTTATCTGACATATTTTAATGCACAAGTTATTGTACTTGAAGAGGGATTAATTCATCGTACTTTAGAAATTAAGCAATCGTAATTGAATAGATTGTTCCAATGTTCAGGACACTGTTCTTAACCCAATACCAGAGGCAGTAGTTCATACTGTAGCTGTGAAAGCCTACTGTAAGTGTAGTCGAAACAAGACGGAATTAACATTATAAAGAGGGACTAATTTAATCATTGTCTTCATACAGAGACGCTGGTGGAAGGAGCGGACACAGCCACCTCAACACTACACACTTTCTTGGTAGGAAACGAATCTATCACCCAAACTCCACAGACAACGGATGCGCTGACCTTAACAACTGAATCACTGGTGGCATTGAACGATTCGACCACCCTAACACCCCAGACAGGGAACGTGCCCACAACATCACCACAGAATGGCGAGTTGAAAAATCTGTTTTCATTAATTATCTTAAAAGAAGAAAACCGTTTTGTTAATGTCAATTAATATATTAATTTGAATATATGCTCAATATGTCTATTTGATGTTAAGCAAGTGAATAATAAGGATAGACATGTAGTACATGTGCATAGACACTGAATAATATGTATAATTGTGTGCGTTACGTTGACAGTGACAGAGATGTCTTCTGGACTACCTGCCTTCGAAGGTGAGTTGTGACTTCAACACCAGAGTTATTACTTGTATACATATATATATATATATATATATATATATATATATATATATATATATATATATATATTATATATATATAATATATATATATATATATATATATATATATATATATATATATATATATATATATATATATATATATATATATATATATATATATATATTGCTAGTTACAAGAGCAGGTTTCTGAAAAGATATGGAGTGCAAATGTCAGTAAAACCTAAGATTGAGGAGTGTGCTTAGTTTGGTCAGGACTGATAGATGTATGGTGGCGTGGTGCAGAAAGTATGCGGGTAAATTTCTTCTTTATCTTTAGAATTTAGAATTTATCTTTTATCTTTAGAATTTAGAATCATCTCTCTTTAGAATTCCCCGTGTAACCACTTTTCTTTGTTAAGTCCGATTGCCTGCCCAGTCACCAGCGCTTTCCTCTCTATATGGTTATGAAGAAATTTGGTTTGATCCATTACCTTGGATGCTGTATCATTGCAATATCAGGATCTGTGGGTTAGTTCAAGAATTCAACCAACTACAAACAACTTATTCTGAGGACAGGGTACAATAGGAAAACAGAAAAACACTTTCATCGCATGAGGGTTGGATACCTATGTGCATGTGAAATAAATAGGTTTACAGGTTCCAGAAGAAGAGAGACGATATGTCAGCACTGTGGAGAAATACCCGACAGACCACTGGAACCTAGCACAGTGCAGTTACAAACCAAATAAGATTTCAACTAAGATTAATAACGCAGAGGACGTTGTTGAACACATTGGACATAATCTTAATGAAGGCAGCATACGAGTCATAAATACTCAACCAGCACCTAAGTTAGACAGAAATGTGTAACACTTAGTGGGCCAGCCAGTAGCCTAGGGCCCGCACAGGAATGTTCCTGCTAAACATAGTTATCCTTATTGCTCTACTTCAGTTATGATTATTACTTAATCATCTATACAGTATCTCCTTTGTTTTTGTGGCTTTCTTCTATTTTGTTCCTTCCATGTATCTTCAAAGTCCTTTTGCTTCCTTTAACTTCTAGGTACGATCTCTTAAACTTTAGTTGTTAGTGTTTTGCTTTGTTTTTTTTTATAGTCGTGTCGGGTATATGAATTTTATATTCGCTTTCTTGCATTTCATTGTCATGTAGTCCATCATTTTCTGTGTTGATTTATTACCTTAGTTTATCTTCTCATTGTGTTCTAAATAGGGATTATCCTACTCTGGTAAACTCTGTGGTGTATCTGTTCTGTCGTTTCTCGTTGATTTTGCATTATCTGAAAATATTGACATGTATGACCCTGTTTCCCCTATGAAGGCCATTGAGAGAAATTACGAATAGTATGGGTCCTAGGACCCCCCTTGAGGGACTCCGTTTGTTACCTTGCGCCATTCAAACGCTTCGCCCCACACTGTGACACTCTGTCTCCTGACTGTTTGGTATTCTCTCTGGCAATTCAGTATTCTTCCGGTTCGTTCCACCTGTTTTTCGAGGTTGTGTAGCAGCATTTTACAAGGAACTGTATCAAAAGTTTTTAGGCCGTCTATAAATATTCAATCTAGTAATCCTTCTGTGTCATGTTTTCCTCAGTGTCGTACAACTCTTTTAGGTTCGTTAAGCACTATATATCTTCCTTAAAGATGTGTGGTGCTTGTTCTCAAACCTAGTTATGTCTAGATTTTCTATTAGTCATATATTTTAACCAAGTACTTTGTTGGAGGATGCTTGTCAGTGACACCGGTCTTTACTTAAATGCCCCTTTCCTCTCTCCTTTATTGTATTCCGGCACTACATTTGCCCTCTTCCCGCTTCTGGGCATTTCTCCCCCTTGCTAGTGAATCAATAAAGATCAGTACTTAACGTAAATTAATGGTGAATTGTCTGCTTCTATACTTGTTATACCATTTAATAATTCTAGTTAATCGATTACTTCCTCTGTCGGCCTCTCAATATCTTGAGGTTATCTTGAGATGATTTCGGGGCTTTAGTGTCCCCGCGGCCCGGTCCTCGACCAGGCCTCCACCCCCAGGAAGCAGCCCGTGACAGCTGACTAACACCCAGGTACCTATTTTACTGCTAGGTAACAGGGGCATAGGGTGAAAGAAACTCTGCCCATAGTTTCTCTCCGGCGCCCGGGATCGAACCCGGGACCACAGGATCACAAGTCCAGCGTGCTGTCCGCTCGGCCGACCGGCTCCACTGACAATAAGTGTCAGCATTGCCGCTAGTGTTACCTCCGCTATACCACTGACAACTGCTCCGGCTCGATCTTGTGAGTGCCTTGGAAGCTGGCGTTTAGTAACTCACAAATTTCCTCGGCATTGTTTGTATATTCTCCCTCTTGTCTTGTTACCTGTTTGTCCTCTCTCATTTTCCTTATAATGGGTTCATGCAGCTTTGGGTACGGTGTCATTTTCATATTTTTTATCTATCTGGTACCCCTTCTAATTCGAATGTGTGTGTGTGTGTGTGTATATTATACTATTTGTATCTGCAGAATCGAGCTATTAGCTCTTGGACCACGCCTTTCTAACCAATTTATTTTTCCTCTATTATGTCTACTAAATATATTTATCTTACACACACAAACACACACATCCCCAGGAAGCAGCCCGTATCAGCTGTCTAACTCCCAGGTACCTATGTACTGCTAGGTGAACAGGTGCATCACGGTGAAAGAAACTGCCCACAACTCTGTGTGTGTGTGTGTGTGCTATGAATAATATTGACACCCGCACCTGTTACGTTGCCCTATATGAGTAGAGACATGCTACATAGCGGTGTACAAGGCCAACCTTACCTGCAGGTGGAGTCCTGAGGGAGGCCGGGGAGGAGGTGGACGACGAGGACACGCCGTGGTTCGTGCCTGGGTGTAGGTACTACTGCATGTGGAAGGAAGACCCTTACTGCTGCGACGACGGCTCCAATCCCCGTGAGTACCCCCCTTTAAATGTAATGTATCAATTATACAATGTATGTATGTGATGTAACTATATAACCTGAGCTTGTAAAAGCATCTTAATCACCTTCAGTGGTTAAGTGCTTAAGTACGTTTATTGAGACAATAAAATACATCTCAAAGGGCCAGAGTAGCTTAGGCTATTTCTGCCCGCCTGGCTCTCTGTGACCATAAGTACCCTCCAGATACCATAAGTACCCTCCAGAGACCATAAGTACCCTCCAGAGACCATAAGTACCCTCCAGAGACCATAGATACCACTTCCACATCCAGGGCAGGACCGTTTTACCCACCAAGGCCTCAAGCCAAGTGCTTCAATCGAACAGTTGTTGTCAAATAATTACCAAACAATTCAATAAACACTGTATTATTTCATATACAGATTAATTTTATGAATCGTTTTGCATTTTCAGGGACAGGAAAACCTGTTAGGCTTATTGGGTAAAAGCGCGCTTTAAACATGAAAACGAGCGGTGGCTTTTTCGCTGAAAATTTAAATCATATGTCGAGTCATGTGTGTTTGGTTCGTATGTCGAGTCATGTGTTTCAAGGTCAGTGTGGATCATATGTCGAACCATTTATTTGGAGATAAGTTTGGATGGTATGTCATGTGTTGTGAAGACAGCTTAATTTGCCACACACACAACAGAACTATGTCTGGTCGACGTTACCTTGGAGTTTTTCCGGGGCTTAGCGTCCCCGCGGCCCGGTCGTCGACCAGGCCTCTTCGTTGCTGGACTTGTCAACCTGGCTGTTTGATAAGGTAGGTAAGGTAAGTAGGTAAGTAGGTAGGTAAGGTAATTATCAGGAGAAAGCTTAGTCCTTTCTACTGATAATTTTGTGAGTTTCTGAAACTCAAAGTGAAGTTCTGGTTATTCTGACCTTAGGCAAAATAGCTAATGTCTTTCACTGAACCTTCACTCGAATGAGTGAAAATTAGTATATGCCTGCAGTGTCAGCCATAGTGAAAACATAGAATAAAATAGGCTTTCCTACTGATTTTTTTTGTTACATTTTTTTAATGTTAAATATTGCAAATATAAAGAAATCTCTTAATCATGTCACAAATCAGTACCCTAGTCCTTCGACATTTTTTTTATTATTCATAGTTTTAAATATCTAAAATAATTTAAATATTATTCATATTAAACATGTATACATGTCTAATTTTCCTTCTCGGCTCGTTCTGTTGTCCTCTTCTGCCCGGCGTTCAACGTCACACTTCCTAACTACCACCAGCACAACAGACACCACAACCTACCACTGCTGACTACTTACCTTCAACCACTACCATGACCACAATTCCTATCACCATCACACCACAACTACCACCAACACTGAACCTCCACTGAATCCGACTCCTTCAATATCGCCCATCTCATGTCCTTCTGCTCTTGTAGCGACATCCTGAATGATACCTGGGAACTCTTGAATATTCAGTGACAGCTTACCTCTTCCCTTTGATACTTCCTTCACACAACTACAGTCACAGCGATCATCACTAATCACCATCTTCTTCCCTAGTGCCTCCAGACCATGAGATTCACGAAGGCCTTGCCTGCCCACCGATGGGTGATCAGATCTGCAAGAGCGACGCCATCTATCTGGCCACCTACTCCATCAAAGTGAGTGTTTTATAAGCGTTTTACTTACGATTGTGCTGTAGATATCCCCATGAATGCTACTCATCTCTTAACGTTTTAGGCATCGTATGCACTGTCTTGGTAACTGTGAGATGCTCGGTTGTGTTGCAGACGGCGAGGTACTCCGGGTCGCTACCTCTGGTGAAGGGGGCGCCGAAGGAGCAGTTGATGTGTGCCTCTGACGGCTACTGCCTTGAGGACGAGAAGTGCTGCCCCAGCCAGTGTGCTGGCAGACACATCTGTCTCCCAGGACTGCTGCCCATTGAGAAATTTCCTCTTGACTCCGACGAGGAAGAAGAGGAAGAGGAGGAGGAGGAGGAGGAAGATGTAGAGGGAAGAATGATGGAGGAAGATGACGATGTTATGCCGGAAGGCGACGAAATGGAGAAAGTGATGGAGGATGATGAACAGAATGGGATGGAAGAGCGGAATGAAACAGGAGCGGATGAGATTTCAATTCCATATTAGTTCATTTATTATGTACCCCCATACCCATTCTGTGAGCGGTAGTGGGAAGGGTTACAGAGGCACGAACTGAACCCCCCAAATTCATTTAGGTAAGCAAGTTACAGCACCGATGAGCTAGTTACATAATATATCAACATACAAATAAATCAGCAGTGTCTTCACAGTTTATGAAACAAACATGACCGTGACCCCTAGACGCCCCAACACAAGGGGTGAAGAGTTTGCAACTTGAGCCAGTTACATGCAATATTGACCTGTGAGGCAGTCCACACTCATCTAGTGGGCGGCGGTGGGACAGTTGCACACACCTGCCCAATGAGAGAGAGGAATGGTGATGAAGACAGAAATAGCAATGCAAGAGAATAACGCAGAGTAACATAGAGGGGGGGGGGACAAATGTTGGAAAAGGAGAGAAATAACGCAGATTACCAAATAAAAGCGGGAATATAATATATATATATATATATATATATATATATATATATATATATATATATATATATATATATATATATATATATATATATATATATATATATATATATATATATATATATAATGGAGGACAGATTGGGAGGTAAGGCGACGGAAGCCAAGATGTCTGCTGATGTTAGGATAAAGATGAGATCCGATGTGAGATGTTAGGAAGAGAATTGATGTTCAGCGGCCATCAATTCATCCTATAGCAGCAGTTGTCAAAATTGTTATATTTCTCAATTTGATATGGATATTTGGCTTGGCTGCCAGCCACAAGAGTCAAAATCTAAATCTGCATTCGATAAATGTGTACAAATGGTTATAATTCTGGCAGAACTGAACAGGTGTACAACAGTGTCAATCAAACTAACATTATTAACAATCTTTTAGCGTTCAGCTCATCATTTAAATAGTGATACATATTAGCGAAGCACTGTATAGTAGTAGTAACGACTGTTGTAGTAAAAAATGTAGAACAAAAGTAATACAAGTAATAAATAACATACTAGAAACCGACGTTAATTAACACATCGTGAAAGACAACCAACATGCTAATTATACTACAACATGAAGGTACACAAACATACAACGTGGACACACACATTATCACCGCCACCACATTTTGAAACTAAATATATGACAATTTCTTCTTACTCCATATTTTCTGTTTTGTAATATATGACACACGAGAGAACTTGTATAATTCCGCTACATATATTCGGTCCAGGTATTCCATTCTTGCATAACATCCCACGAAAGTTATCACACAAGTTGTTCCATGTCTGGGACCTGTCCATCTCCCCATCACCAAGTCCAACCTGGGGATAACCCAGTATAAAGTAAACATAAGTCCTGTGTAAACAACACCTCTGCGGGCTCTCTATAGCCTGTGCTACACTGATAATTCGTTCTGAGCAGCTAAATCTAAAACAACAAACAACGGTTCACAGTAGTGTATATCCTAGCACCAGGCGCCGCCTCGGCTCCCTCACACAGTAGGAGTGTATAAACAACACCTCACATGTTTATAATAAAGTTCAGTGTCTTTTAAGTTTGTATTATTTGCTAGCTCCTTTTTTTATAGGTATTAAAGCTATTAAATATCTTTGTTAAATAAATAAATGATTTTCCATGGGCTGATAAACCTTCAGCACGCTTCTCTAATTCCTAATATTTAATAAAAATAATAATAATAATGTAATAACTTACCTAATTTACCTGAAGGCCGCTATTCTCAAGTAACTGGGAAGGGGGACTGGAAGCCATCGGCTTGGCGAAGGTTTCCCTATTATTACTGAGGATTGTTTCTAACAGGATTTTGAAGTTAGGTAAATATATGTCTTGGCATGTACTTCGGCTGGAGGCAGTTCCATGGGTAAAAGCAGGGTGAAAAAAGTATCTGCTTTCAGTGATACTTTGTGGCTGGTTGGGTTTGAAGGTGTTACCCTTTGTGTGTATTGCATTTAACTTAAAAAAAAAAGAGATCTGGATTAATACCATCTAACTTGCTCAGGATTTTATGGTATCAATGAGATCCTCCCGTCATGTCTGGTGGTGTGCAGTGTTGTTAGTTCTGTGGCCCCTCAACCGTTTCTGGAATGAGAATTAACTTAATCGAGAATTAACTTAGTTCAAGGCAGATATGTCCTTCGAAGTAGTCTCCATGCTGTGATAGCTCGTTGCAAACCGTCCTCGCAATTCGTATAGTCAATATTGACTTATTAAATAAGTGCATAGGTGACATGCTTAACATAATTTTGACACTAGCTCTTCACATGTCAGTTGCTTAATTTAGAACCTGTACTTGAGGTCGATCTCGAACCCATTGTTGATGTGACGACTTATATTGAATTTTGTAACTAGCTCATCAAGATTGTAACTTGCTTAGCTAAATGAATTGTGGGGTTCAGTCCCTGAGCCCATTATGTGCCTCTGTAACCCTTTCCACTACCGCCCACAAGATGGGTATGGGTGCATAATAAATGAACTAAACTAAAAAAACTACATAATAGTTTCCCTTGAAAATCTTCATAGAAAACACCGACCTTACCTAACCTACTTAGTATGTTAAGATAAGCATCTTA
Organism: Procambarus virginalis; assembly: GCA_020271785.1. Lineage (NCBI taxonomy): Eukaryota > Metazoa > Arthropoda > Malacostraca > Decapoda > Cambaridae > Procambarus > Procambarus virginalis. Next base: position 4,307,692 of record WNGS01072847.1, on the reverse strand, counting down.
TTGCTTCGTAATTACAATTATTACCTAACCTATACCTATAATAGGTTAGTAACAATTGTAATTGCGAAGCTATAAGATACTTATTTTAACATACTAAGTAGGTTAGGTAAGGTCGGTGTTTCTATGAAGATTTTCAAGGAAACTATTATTTTAGTATGTCACCTATGCAGGTAACTAATAAGTCAATTTGACTATACGAATTTGCGAGGACGGGTTGCTCAGATGGGAGGCACCACTACTGTAATCACGCCAGGAGAGACTACCTCTTGCAGCAGGTAGTACATATGCTACGGAGGCACACATGGGCTCAGAAACTAGATCACAATAATGTTGCTTTCTAGACAAAAAAACAGCAGTATTTATTTATTCAATATATAATTTATCCCCTAAAACAATTTATTCGTTTGCATCGACTAAAGTAGTCTCATATATCTCACCTTCCTCTTCCACAGCAATCCATCGTTTATCTTATCCCTTAGTATATATTGATACATACATATTGATATTTATGATCTGAGCATAGGCATAAAATGTAATAGCGAGCGAGGGCGATTATAACGACGTGACTTGCTGGATGAGAACGTGTTGGCCATGAAACAACAACACTGCCGTCGTTCACATCATGCAAACTGCACGGACCATCAAGAAACCCCGTCGTTCACTATGTATTTAAGTGGGATTCTCTGTGGGAAGTTACCTCAGGGTACAATGAGCTTGAAACGGGTAATGTATAGTTTATGCTTGAGTGTTGAGAAAGACTAGAGCATAACACTAAAAGGTTTAATTAGATTTCCCACATCGGTTTAGCATATTTCAGCTTGCTCGTCGGGTATCATCAATTTAACCTGTTGCTTTAAGTTGTTTCTTTTCCAGCGCGCTTCATACCAAAAATAACCACAGTGGCCAAAGATTGACCTCAGTACGATGGGCAAATCACATCCATTAAGTCTAGGAAACATGGCTCAACGGTGGGGGTAATTTTTATGACCTGCCAGACGTGTTAATTCTAGGTCAGGTGCTTCATCCCAGCGGTGTTATGAAGCACTTGGCCTAAAGTTAACAAAGTTCAAAAAGGCCAAAGGTTATGCAGACAACTCGTGGACATTTATATGCCACTATTAATTGTTAGGCAAACCTCTGTTTCTCTAATCTTACCTCACTTAGCCTAACAAAATAAATATAAATAGCTTATATGTATTGTGTGTGATGTCATCGGTTTAATTCTGGGGACTATTTTGTATACTGCAGTGTTACTTAGGAATAGAGACATCTTCTCTTCTGTTGTGATGAGGTACAGTCAAATCATATACTACAGGCATTTCAACAAAGCTCATTTTCAGATTTTTAATTTAGAAATGGTTTGGTTTGATTGGGTCAGGATGAGTTTGGCTTGGTTTGGTGAACCATCTTAGATGCATAAGAGACTTGTATGTGTTGCGTGGGGAGATAAGGGCAGTGGTGACTTGGCCGTCCATGCTCTCCTACAGCTAACCACACCTAATTTAACTTAACCCTAAACTTATCCTAACCTGACAACCTATTGCTGTAGTGTGAATGACATTTGCTTGGTATATAATGTGGTAAACCAATTAAATGATTGTTTACCATGGTAGCTGTATATTCTCCAAAAATGATATGAGTTGTAAAAGGAGCAATTTGCTCTAATAAATTGCAAGCTTCCTCAGATATGACCCCTATGGTACACTATTTCTTGCTGAAACCAGTAAATAATAATCAATATATGTTACAAATTGTTTAAATATCAGATTTTAATATTTAAAAGTTCTTGTTAGGTTAGGAAATTGAGATGGATTAGGTAAAAAAAAAAACATTTACTAGTACAGTATACATTTTTCATTAAACTTTATACTGTATTTCAGTTTATGCTGAGAACAGAAGCTATCAGATTATATAGAAATATACTTCGTCAATTGCAGCACTTACCAGACAAGTCTCAACGTAAAGAAATAAGAGACTGGACTCGGGCTGATTTTGAAACTCACAGACATCATGAAGATGAGGTATTCTCAGTTTTTGTTAATGTTTTTCAATCTTACACATTGCTTATAAGAAAAATTTATCTTATGTATTAGTAAGAATTATGGATGTTTTGAATTCATGCCCTTGTAATATATAATAATGCATTTAAAAGCAAAATTAATATTAGCTTTTATTTACTGTGCATCAATACACCATATGTATTAAAGCAGATATTACATTAAAAGCAATTAGGTAATAAACAAAGGAAAATCACATCACTTACTGTGTTTAATTTACAGTACAGTACCTGTATAGGGCTAATTGTAAAATAAGCAATATATGATGTTAATGCATATCAACACCACAAAGTCCATGGTTATGGTATTCCACCTCCAAAACCAATTACAGTATCTTCACATCAGTAGAAAGGCCTACCTTACCTGGTTACCTTGAGGTGCTTCCGGGGCTTAGTGTCCCTGCGGCCCGGTCGTCGACCAGGCCTCCTGACACGTTAGGCCACTAACACATGCTGACTGATTGGGCTACCATGTATATTAATATCATATCTTAACGGTCAGTGGTTCCCAAGGAACGAGCCAGAGCTCATTGAGGTTGCTCTAGTGTTAAGCCAAGTGGTGGTCAGACATGATGGTTCCATGTGCTGTATATAATAGAAATGTTGCCTTTATATTATTGAATTGCCTTATAATATTGGCCTATTTACTAGCTGGCCAGATACTGATACCTGGGGCTCAAACACCAGATGTGCACCTTATATATCCAGCCACTTAAATATTAAAATAACTAAGGCACCTAAAAAATTATGTAATGTCATTTTATAGATAAACATATTTGCATACATGTCATTGGTGTTTCTGCTAAATAATTATTTATATTTTAAAGTGGTTTTGACTACCAATAATTGATGTTAGGGTACCAGATATTGGTGACTATTTCCTATGGAGATGACCATGAATAAAGTGTCACATTTCAACTCGTGGAGATTGTTCTACAGTTGAAGTGGCAATGGATGTGTTTATTTTAGATTAGTTTTGTGAATCATCATAAAGTGTTCTAATTCATCCACTAGATTCTTATACATGTCAATACTGTTGTTTTCACAGAACTCTTTAGCGTGTTTGTGCAAGTTGTCTTGGTTCCAATTTGGGTATTGTCACACCACACCAGATGTCACACCTGTGACTGCTTCTTAACACGTTATTATATATCTGATGATGTAGTTCACAGAATGTTGTCCTCACCTCCAGCCTTGTGCACATTTATACATCAGTTTAGCCTCTTAGTTGTGTTTATACAGTAGTCCTCGTCTTCATTCACTCTGTTCTGGCCAGATCCCTTTTTTTCACAAATGATGCAGTAACCAAAGAAGACAAATAAATCCCTCAAGTAACAAGATCCATATAGTGTTGTAGGACTGAACCAAAAGCATAAAAAATTGCATTCTGCTAACTGCAATGGTTATTTTTAATATTCTGTTGTTCTAGTACAGTAAATAATTTATAAGATCCTAAATGTATTTTTTGAGTAATATTTACAACAATAGATTAAAGAATATTAGAAACGTTGAAGGCACATGATTGACAAGTATTAATGAGGCAGACTTGTGCTCGAGTTTCTATACACATATACTTACAGTACCTGGGATTGATACTACAGTACATGAAATCTGGAATATATCTGAATTTCACAGTTTTTTTTGTTGCAAATATTTATCTGGGATTCTGAGATTTCTGTTATACTGTACTGCCTTGAGTTCCAAATTTTTGGGGTTATACAGTACTGTAACATGTAAAGCAAGCATTCTGGAATTACAGCTGCTTGTTATGTAAAATTTTGTTTTATACAGTAATATTAAATTGTACAGAGAAAAAGCTTTTCCACAATAGAGTACAGTAGTTTTAGACTTCCCTACTCTTTATATATTTAACGTATGACCTACTTTCAAGGACTGTAACTCATTTTGCAGGAAGTAATCAAGCTGCTGATTATGCAAGGCAGGAAACAACTAGAAGAGCTGGAGAAATCAATTCGATTAGCTAAGTCATAATTCTGTATAGTATACAGTACTTTTGAACTTGTAGTTAAGCTTGTACTATATAAATAGTAAATTTTTATTTTGTAACCTATTTTTTGTCTCCTTTGTAAGAATATAAATAGACTACTCTACATAGTAAACTTATTTGAGTAATACTGAACCATTTTCATAATGGTGAACTATATAATGGTTTTAACATCTTTCCGAGTTACTGTACAAGTATTATTCTGTAACTTTGCACCTTTTGTTACTGTAGGAAAAGCACTTGTAACTAATATGCATGCAAAATGTAAAAATTCCATTTATTGCAGAAAAATTACATATTGTGGAGAAATGAGGATGAATACAGGCAAAAATTGCAACCTGACATGGCAGGTTTTATACTGGAATGGTTTAGATACTTCAAAGAACAATGAGAGATAGTGTTGATTCTTAAGTCTCCAAAAATCTCCAAAAAATTCTCCAAATTAAGTCTTCAGTATTTAAATATACTGACACACTGTACATAAAAAATGGCAATAAACATGGAAGGCCAATGTCGATTTTCAAGCATAGGTTGGGTGAGGGGGAGGATTGTTGAAGCAAAAGCTAACTCTCCAAGCAATTGAAACCACCACCAAAATGTATTACTGTACACACACACACACACACACACACACACACACACACACACACACACACACACACACACACACACACACACACACACACACACATCATACTGCCTTGTACTTTAATATCGTACCCACCAAATCGTTTAACAACCAGGTACCCATTCACTGCTGGTGAACAGAGGCTACAGTTAAGGATTGGTGCCCAGTAAATCTTCCCCGCCAGGATACCAACCCAGGCCAAAGGGCTTGCGAAACGCCAGGAGAGCGTGCTACCATTTTGCCATGGGGACTGCTTACCTGGGATTTTTTGGATTTTAGTTTTTACAAAATCAAACTACTGGTATGGGGCTTTAGGTTTTTAATGTAAAGCTGTAATTTTCAAAATATAATTATTCAACTAGAACTAATATTTTTACTATTTTTTGGAAGTACTGTATTGGTATTTGGCTTGTATGAGATCTCTGATAGACTGTCATGCTCAATTCTTAGTTCTATAACATAGAAAAGAATTGATAGGCAAAAACTGCAAACTGAAGCTTTTATTTTGCTGTTTATAACTACCGAGCATCTAGTTATAAGCTATAGCTAGCTATAGCTAGCATCTAGCCCTTTGTAATAATTACCCTATAATGTGTGTGAACTACCAAAGCTTTTAACATTTGAAATCAATTTAATAACAAATCTAGATAAAACTTGTGTATGATAATGTAAATAGCTTTGGACAGTATCAATATACTGTACTTTAATAAGTAGAACATACACAATGAAATAGGGATTCTGGTTTTATTCAAAGAACAGCCATTTATATTAAAATTTGGAGTACACAAGTTGTCAAGACAACAAAAAATGCAGCACTTTCTGTCGCCTTGGCAGATGCCTTTTGACAAGATTGTACCTACATACCTCACAAAGAAACTACTCACAATCATCATACTTAGCTTGATGCTAAATTAAATGCTCTTGAACACACACACACTCTCTTCCAACTGCATACATTATCATCACAGTCCCTGCATACATCATCATCACAGACCATATACACTGATGATCTCTTAATTAAGCTTCAGGGAGGGAGGGCAGGAATTACTGGCACTGTATGCCAGTTTAATGGGAATACTATTGTGAGGATTCTATCAGTAATTGGACATTCTGTCTCAAGTTTAAATTTTTTGCTATTCTTGTTGTGGTCAAGATTATTGAAAACCTTGCTTATAGATACCGTAAGCAATTATGATTACTTGTTATCCTCATTACCAGGTCTTAATATCTTACAATCAAACTCATAACATGCTTGTGTCTTAAGCCAGACATAGTTACACATGCATATTTAATAAAGCAATTAGTTTCAAATTGCTGTGGATCCCCTCCTTCATAGGTCTCTTAGACCATGATTAAATAATTATCCAAAGAAAGTATATGTCCAGAAGGCTACATTTACCTGAATTTACCTAAATGCCACCATTTTTTGAAGCCTCGATGGGGACGGGAAAGTGCCTCCCTACGTTGTGGCTTATTGAGCTTTAAGTTGTTGCCTCTTGTGTGCATTACAATAGCCCTTTAAAGAAGTTGTCTGAATTAATTCAGACAACTTCAGATTAATTCAGTTCTAATTTGTTAGTACATTATTTTAAAGGTCTCTCAATGAAATCAGACCCGTCATAGTTGGTTTGTAGTGCTTACTGTCCTGAGGCCTTCAACCGTTCCTGGTATGAGAGTTGACTTTGTTCTCGAGTAATTTTTGTCACTGTTGAAATTTCACCGAAGCAGGTATATCTTTTTGAAGGAGCAGTCACTGTACAGTACTTGGTGCACCAGTGATGTATAACTAAATAACTACTTTCTTTAACTTGAAATCAAAATTCTTTTAATTATTCCCAAGGTTTGGTTAGTTTTTTTTTAGTGTAGTGCTCTACTTGTGAAGCAATGTTCAATAACTAGTTGATCATAACTCCTAGGTCATTTTCTTCATAAATCTGGTGCACGAAGAAGTTTTTTCAAAGATATGACCTGCAGTGTTATGCCCTGTAAAGCTCATTAATATATTTGTTCATTAAGGTTAGAAGAGACATGCCTGAAAGGCTCTCTAGGGACAATTGGAGTTAAGGGGTGGAAAAAGAATGGGGTAAGTTGGGAGTGAAGATTTGAGCAAGAAAGCAAATGCCTATTGACACACTTGTTACCTTAATGTATCCAGTCAACAACAGTGGAAATAAGATACAGTGGAGCTCTGCTCTTGTCCTCATCACAGCTGTGCCTTCCCCCTACCATCCATCTCTCTCTCTCTCTCTCTCTCTCTCTCTCTCTCTCTCTCTCTCTCTCTCTCTCTCTCTCTCTCTCTCTCTCTCTCTCTCTCTCTCTCTCATCTTTCCTAACCACATTCCAAAAAACAGGATATAATTGATTTGATTGACTTATAAAGTTTAAGCCACCCAAGAGGTGGCACGGGCTTGAATAGCCCGTAAGTGGTAGATTTTTTTGGAGTGACTTTGATCTTTGTCGTGAAGAGGTATACAGTACTGTGTGCTGAGCGTTCATTTGACCGTTATTTCTCACTATGTGGCTGCTATCGCGGGGGAGGATACTGCTTGACAGTATTTATGAAGGTGTCCAGCTGCTGGACTCCTTTTTCTGGACCAGAAAAGTGGCAGTGTTGATGGCTTCAGGGTGGTTACTGCAAGGTTCAGGACTCTTAAAGCTCTTCTAAGGTCGTTGGTTACATTCCAGGAGATAGTGAAGTAGTGGCTGTGATTGGCAGAGCAGTTCGGTTAATATACGTAGTCTATTTAACCGAACTGCTATTTTCCCGTGGATTCCTTTTGGATATTAATCTCTAACTTGGTGGCCTGAATATACCATATTGCAGAGATGAATCTTCTGCTACTCTCTGTTATAGGTAGACTTTGGGTTTTGTATGTACTCTAGGCTGGGTTGGATTCTTTTGTGGATCACTGAATGACGCGTTGCCAATTTAGCAATTTCTTCAGCTTTCTCATTTAATGGGATTCCAACATGGAATGGGATCCAGTTTAGGGTTATGTCGAGCCGTTTGGCTTAGCTACTTTTCCTAGATACAAAATTGCAGTAATTATTTCCACGTTGTCTTTCCACTGCTGACAGGATATGAAGCTGAATCATTTACATTTGATCACCAAGGATGGCTACCCCCTCATCCCCCATCTCTACCCCTCATTACCTCTCACCTCCCCTCACCACCCCTCACCTCCCCTCACCCCCTCACACCCTTCACCTCTCACCACTATGTACTGTACAGGTCTCTAACCCTATGTTGCACACTCGAGGTGAATGCTGGTTTTCATTGTACCAGCATTTCAATAACTCACGGAATTATATGTTAAACAGATCTGTAACTCTGTCCATGGAAGATAAAAGAAAAATGTATATATGCTGGTTAGCATTGCAAATGTGTGTGGCCACGTCTGTGGTAGAAAACCAAACTTCAATGAGCTTCTGGGGTTGAGCGCTTGATAACCCACCATTGCACAGTATGCAGGAGAACATATCTCCAGCCCCGTCTGTGTGAGACAGACGACAATGTGTGTATGCTGGCTGCCATTGTGAATGTGTGGCCACGTCTGTGGTAGGAAATGTTGTTGTTGTTTTAGATTTAGCTACTCAGAGCGAAATGTCCATGTAGCACTGCTATGGTGAGCCCGTAATTTGAGTTTGGTTATTCGCGATAATCTTTACTCTCTGATATTTGCGTCAAGTTTAAATGGAAGTGGTGTTTCCTCCTTTTTCCCTGTTTCTTTTCGCTTCTGTTTTAGTCGTGTTTTAATAACTTATCTTGGTGGCGGTGTAGGTGCAGAATGTTCACTAGTGAGTCCTTCTTTAACGGCTTTTCTGATCATTGTAGTGGCTGTGGAATGTGCATCTAATGCAGCTGCTGGGTAGGATATACTGGAAAATATATTGATCATCCCTCCTATTCGTCACTAACCTCACTACCCCTCATCACTCCTCACTATCCCTCACCTCCTCCCCCAGCCTCTTATCACTGTTCACCGTTGTTGTTGTTATAGATTCAGCTACTCGGAACAAGTTCCAAGTAGCACGGGCTATGGTGAGCCCGTAACTTACCTGGCACAGGAGCGGGGCAAGTAGCACGGGCTATGGTGAGCCGTAGTGGACTTACCTGGCACTGAGCGTGCCCCCACTGTTCACCACCCATCGCCACCCTTCTACCATCACCTTCCTTCCCATCCCCCACAATACCACCCTTTGTTGCGTCCGCTCACTCCCCCCTCCCTCCCTCACCAACGCTTTTCCTCTGGTAATTCCTCCCCCCCCCCCACCCCCACTCATCCATCACGTATTATACCTATGTAAATTCAGTGGCATTTTTGATAAAATATTATAATTAATCGACAGAAACTGCACTTTGCTTCTGTGTTTGGATAACACGTAGAGCAAAAAGGTGGTACAGTACATATATATATATATATATATATATATATATATATATATATATATATATATATATTGCAATAAATAAAACAAAACATACAAAAAAATAATAGGGGTGGTAGGAGAGGAAAAGAATAAAGTATTCAGTGAGAATCCACAAGATCTTCTCTGAATGCTCTTTGTTTTCTTCTTCGAGGATGTGGGTCCCTGCAATTGCACCAGAGGTGGTACCCCTAATATATATAT
>WNGS01072847.1:4283780-4297511 GCA_020271785.1 Procambarus virginalis | reverse complement strand
AAGAGGAAAGAAAAGAGTTTATTCCCCTAGAGGCTGTAGGCAGAGTTCTTCGCACTCCTTCGGCACCAGGCAGGAACCGAGGATGCAGAGGGCATTCCCCCTCTGGACCGCCACGCTGAAGGCGCTGGAAAATGGGAAGGTGAAAAACTCGTCGCTCTAGTCACAAGGGACTCTATAGCAGCGAGCTTTTCACCCTTTCAGAGTGAAATACGACATGTCCAGAAGCCCGTAGTTGGGTACCACAGACGATACGGTCATGCAGTCTTCAGCAGATTACAACTTTGGGTGACGACGGTACAGTCATGCAGTGTTTACAGGTAAAAATGCTTGAGTGGAACAAGAAACGCTCTCTCAAACATGAACGTGATTCCGCTTCTTAAGCTACAGCCTCATCAATATTATGATTCTCGTGTCATCGTTTGCCCATACCTGAAATTCCAACAGAAATAAAACAACAAAAATAATAATAAACATATATGAAATAATTTTTTTAGCGTGACGAATGCATCCTAGTCACGTATAAAAGGCGCGACCGCCTAGGTAGACGCCACAGTCGAGTAGTGAACTTATAACTGGTAGGAGCTCCCGCGTGTTTCCCAGGTAGGTTCACCAGGCGAGCAACACACACAGAGACGAAGCCTAGGGGCCAGATTCACGAAAGCACTTACGAACTTGTACATCTTTCTCAATCTTTGGCGGATTGTTTACAATTGTTAAACAGTTAATGAGCTCCGAAGCACCAGGAGGCTGTTATAACAATGACAACAGTTGAATGGGAAGTTTTCATGCTTGTAAACTGTTTAATAAATGTAACCAAAGCCGTCAAAGATTGAGGAAAGATGCACACGTTCGTAAGTACTTGCGTAAGTGCTTTCGTGAATCTGGTAGAGCAGTAACTCCTTTTTCTTTTTTCTTGTTCTTTTTACTATTACGTCTTTACAGGTAACTTTAATCGAGCGTACCTGTTGTGTGCTTTTCGACGCCTTCGGGTAATCTACTGTGCAATAAGTGAATGAGAGACACAGTAGTTAGGGATATATAGAAGTTTATGGTGATGAAAGGTGTGATAGTTGGGTATGGTGTTTCTGGTTGTGAAGGTAATGTTACTGGTACTGTGTGGTGTCAGTAATTTGACAGGTTGGTATGGTGGAGGTTCTGATTATAGTGAGTGTGATAATGACAGAAGTAGGTGTACTGATGGTCTCGTCTAGAGTAATGAACAATGTATCAGAGCGAAACAACTTGGGTCAGTTCTGACGAAACAAAGCAGAAAGAACGCGACCTCCAAACATATATTTTGTTCCGCGGAAGTCTTCCCTACAGAACACCATCGTCAGTCAGTACATGTACCACGATGGTCAGTACACCAACCATACAGCTCCAGTTAGTCAGAGTTACGCCCAGACTAACCATCCTGCTCCAGTCATCATTACAGTCAGTTACGTCTAGACAAACCATCCTACCACAGTCAGCATCACAATTACATCCAGACTAACCATCCTGCTCCAGTTATCAACATAATTACACCCAGATTAACCATCCTGCTGCAGTTATCAACACAATTACACCCAGACAAATCATGCAGCTGCAATCAAAACAGTGAAGACACTGTATTATCCCAACACCACAAGCAACACCAGCCAAATATTGCAATTCTGTAGCAAGAGTTGGTAGCCCTTCCAACCCCTTCGTTAGATTCATTAAGTCTTTCGATAAATATTGAGTATTCAAATAGAAGACAATAAATTACTCAGAGTGGAATTTGGAAGTCTGCAGGATCATTTCATCAATATAAAAAAACTCAAAGTGTGTCAAATTAATAGCCTAGCACTACATAGTGGCTATGAATTTTTTTACGGCTCTCTAAATGTGGCTTCATTATTCCATCAAATATTAATTTTAAAATAAACCTACATCTCATTAATAGTTTAAAATAAGTATTTTATTCTCATTTTTCATGTGAAACAAAACCTACATTGATATCGACGCAATAAAACTATACCCATTTGCTGCTGCTGACAGGAGAACGGTTATAATATGTTCCGTTGATTGATTCAGTCTAAATCACGTGACAGGTTGGGCCAGAGCTTGTCAACAAGCCATTACAGCGCTTAGATAAACACACGTTGTTATGATTAACCTGAATAATGAGTCCAGAGTTGCACAAAGTCTAACGAACTGCAGTTAGTTTAGTCATTTATTATGCACCCGTCCCCCGTACCCATTCCTTCCATGGGCGGAGGTGGGAAGGGTTACAGAGGCACAGTAATGGCTTCAGGATGAACTGTGGTTAAGGAAAGTGTGGTGCATACTCCTTGTCCCTGCATCACCCGCCATCACACTGGATGCTCTCGCAATTTTTTAGACGCTATTGACTCCCTAGCGTCCAATAGCCGAAGCTCTTATTGATAGTAAAGCACCGTAATTTTTACGCTTCCTCGGACATCAGCCTCTGTTGGTTAAGTAGGGCCAGCATTCATCAACATTTACCTACGAAACCTGTACAGCTTTCAATAATGTTGGCGGGTTTGTTTACAGCAAATCGTTTATGAGCTTCGAAGCACAAAGAGGTTGTTTATAACAATAACCTTAAGTTTCTTCTAAGCTCATAGCTTTAATAAATGTAAACAAAGCCGCCATGATTGCTGAAAGATGTACATGTTTCGTAAATGGTTGTGCAAATATTTAGTGAATCCTGGTAAAACCAGGTCAAATCGTGAGAATGTGTTGCTCTGACGTCAAAGCTTAATTAAACTTTATCATGTACAATAAGCTTTAACGAATAGCTTCACATTAACTCTTAGAACGGAGCGAAATATAAGCTTCGTTTGCATCTGCTACTTGCACTCTAGTGCAGCGGCATCATTACAAGTATCCTGCAAAATCTTAGTGGTACTAACGATGCACTTATCTAAATCACCCGGTTCTCTGGCAGCTCAGCACGAAAATAATGAACATAAATTCAAAACACCCCGGAACTCAAGGGAAAATGCCAGATAGCTCAAATCTGAACTAAAAAATATAGCATTTGTAATTCAATGTAGACATTGTAATGGTTATGAAAATTGGTAGATGACCCCCAGGCATTTTTACTACACTACCTGCTAGCAGCCTCAGCGTCTTTTATTACTTAAGCTGCAGCTGGTGGTGGTTGCCAACTTAGTTACACGAGTGAGCTTGGGAACCATCCAGAGAAGCCTAGTCATGTACAGCTGACTGGGCGCATTTTGTGCAGCGGGGAGCGTGTTTGGTAAGCCAAGGCCCGTCATGGTTACATGTCTGTCGGAATGACGAACATTCGTCACTCTCACTATTTCTATTATATATAGTATATACGTATTTTGTTTTCCAGACTCACGCCCCGAGAACTGTGATGCAGAGTCTTATTAAGCTGGTGGTGGTTGTGGCGGCCGCGTCCCTGGTCGTCAAGGGTGAGCCCTCGTCACTCTTTGTGTGTGAATGGATGATAATGGTCATGTTTTATATGCGAGGATTTCCTCTATTGACACCCTAATTCCTCTGCTGGATGTGTATGCTCCCTCTGGCACCCGCAGGAAGAAATAGAGGGAGGAATTGTTCTCTAAAAGAGTTATTGTATTTTTTCAGCACATGATACACATAATGTTATTTTTGGTGGCGACTTTAATTGTGTCACTTCCGTGAGAGATTGTAGCATTCAGTCGAACACATGTGTATCTCCTGCTTTAATTACACTTTTGAAATGTATTGGTCTCAAGGATGCGAATAACATTAACGGCGGTGTCTATGAGTATACATATGTTCGCCAGAATTATGGTTCTAGGCTTGATAGCATATATATATATATATATATATATATATATATATATATATATATATATATATATATATATATATATATATATATATATGCACACTTTACATGATAAAATTAGTTCTTGCAGTACTGTTCCGGTCAGCTGTTCGGTTCATTGTTTGGTTGTGGTGAAGCTTGTTGTTAACGATCAAGTTAAATTGGAGACAGGGTCATGGAAGCTCAATTGCAGTATGTTGCACAGTAGACATGTTATTGATAACCTTCAAATATTGTGGGAACACCTGGTTGGGCAAAAACGCAAGTTCCAATGCCTGTTGGAGTGGTGGGACATGTGTAAAATTGCAGGCATAATTTTTTTTCGTGAAAGTATCCAAAATAAACGCGGCTGAAAAATATGGCCTTTATCCTTATTACAAAACAGCTTAAAATAACTTTATGCAAAGGTCAATATGTGATCAGACAAGTATGACGAAATTGTCATTTCAAATGACAGAATTAACATAATGCGGGATGAAATATCTGAAGGAGTTAATGTTCGCCTCCAGATTAATGAACGGATGTATAGTGAAAAACTCTCTCCATATTTGTTAAGTAAAGTCAAGAATAACAAGGGTATAGCACTTGTGACTAGCATCAAAGCAGGTGATAGGACGGATGTAAGAAATACGGATGGGATTGGATGTTATGTTCTAAATATTTACATTTAGTAGTAGTAGTAAAACTATTGTGATTATTTGTATTCACAATCAAATCACACTAACGTGATTTTTTTATTGTCACGTTATTTGTATTAATATCATTATTTAAATTAATAATAATAATTATTATTATTGTTATTATAACTTTAAATTAATCTGATTATTTTATTATTTCTATTTATTTCACAATTTAAACTTATTTCAGAAATCGAGGCTTCGAGCACAGCTAAACCAGGTAAAGTACTTTTATTTTAAATGGAGTGAATTATTTTTGTCCTGACTTATATAATTTCAACGTTTCTCGACTAGTTATCATAAATATTCAATGAAACTTCAGCCAATGACTATTCACGGGGATTTATGAGTAAAAGATTAATTTAAGTATACGTGATGTGATAAGATTTGTTTACGAGTTTATGATGACTCACTAGGCTTGAATACTGCGTCTTAGTGGAAATTATATAATCAATGCACTTGCGTTGTATTCACTACACCCAAGTTCTATAGTCAGTGCACTATCGGTTTTTCGTTACTGCCAACAATTCACTCAGGTTATCTGACATATTTTAATGAACAAGTTATTGTACTTGAAGAGGGATTAATTCATCGTACTTTAGAAATTAAGCAATCGTAATTGAATAGGTTGTTCCAATGTTCAGGACACTGTTCTTAACCCAATACCAGAGGCAGTAGTTCATACTGTAGCTGTGAAAGCCTACTGTAAGTGTAGTCGAAACAAGACGGAATCAACATTATAAAGGGGGACTAATTTAATCATTGTCTTCATACAGAGACGCTGGTGGAAGGAGCGGACACAGCCACCTCAACACTACACACTTTCTTGGTAGGAAACGAATCTATCACCCAAACTCCACAGACAACGGATGCGCTGACCTTAACAACTGAATCACTGGTGGCATTGAACGATTCGACCACCCTAACACCCCAGACAGGGAACGTGCCCACAACATCACCACAGAATGGCGAGTTGAAAAATCTGTTTTCATTAATTATCTTAAAAGAAGAAAACCGTTTTGTTAATGTCAATTAATATATTAATTTGAACATATGCTCAATATGTCTATTTGATGTTAAACAAGTGAATAATAAGAGTTAGACATGTAGTACATGTGCATAGACACTGAATAATATGTATAATTGTGTGCGTTACGTTGACAGTGACAGAGATGTCTTCTGGACTACCTGCCTTCGAAGGTGAGTTGAGACTTGAGCACCAGAGTTATTACTTATATATATATATATATATATATATATATATATATATATATATATATATACTGTATATATATATATATATATATTATATATATATACTGTATATATATATATAATATATATATATATATATATATATATATATATATATATATATATATATATATATATATATATATATATATATATAATATCTAGTTACAAGAACAGGTTTCTTAAAAATATGGAGTGCAAATGTCAGTAAAACCTAATTGAGGAGTGTGCTTAGTTTGGTCAAGACGGAGGGATGTATGGTGGCGTGGTGCAGAAAGTATGCGGGTAAATTTCTTCTTTATCTTTAGAATTTAGAATTTATCTTTTATCTTTAGAATTTAGAATCATCTGTCTTTAGAATTCCCCGTGTAACCACTTTTCTTTGTTAAGTCCGATTGCCTGCCCAGTCACCAGCGCTTTCCTCTCTATATGGTTATGAAGAAATTTGGTTTGATCCATTACCTTGGATGCTGTATCATTGCAATATCAGGATCTGTGGTTAGTTCAAGAATTCAACCAACTACAAACAACTTATTCTGAGGACAGGGTACAATAGGAAAACAGAAAAACACTTTCATCGCATGAGGGTTGGATACCTATGTGCATGTGAAATAAATAGGTTTACAGGTTCCAGAAGAGAGAGGATATGTCAGCACTGTGGAGAAATACCCGACAGACCACTGGAACCTAGCACAGTGCAGTTACAAACCAAATAAGATTTCAACTAAGATTAATAACGCAGAGGACGTTGTTGAACACATTGGACATAATGTTAATGAAGGCAGCATGCGTGTCATAAATACTCATCCACCGCCTAAGTTAGACAGAAATGTGTAACACTTAGTGGGCCAGCCAGTAGCCTAGGGCCGCACAGGAATGTTCCTGTTGAACATAGTTATCCTTACTGGTCTACTTCAGTTATGATTATTACTTAATCACCTATATCTCCTTTGTTGTTGTGGTTTTCTTCTATTTTGTTCCTTCCATGTATCTTTCAAGTCCTTTTGCTTCCTTTAACTTCTAGGTACGATCTCTTAAACTTTGGTTGTTAGTGTTTTGCTTTGTTTTTTTTAGTAGTATCGGGTATTCGAATTTTATATTCGCCTTCTTGCATTTCATTGTCATGTAGTCCATCATTTTCTGTGTTGATTTATTCCTTAGTTTATCTTCTCATTGTGTTCTAAATAGGGATTATCCTACTCTGGTAAATTCTGTGGTGTACTAGTTTCCTTTCACTGCTTCTTCCACCGGTTTACATAATTTTTTATAACGTATTTAAAGGTTAGCGTACAGTTCTTGATATTTCACTAAGATCTACTTTGTAAAGATTTGCAACTTGTATAGACCATCTTATTTCATCTGTTCTGTCGTTTCTCGTTGAGTTTGCATTATCTGAAAATATTGATATGTATGACTCTTTCCCCTATGAAGGTTATTGAGAGAAATTACGAATAGTATGGGTCCTAGGACCCCCCCTTGAGGGACTCCGTTTGTCACCTTACGCCATTCAAACGCTTCGCCCCACACTGTGACGCTCTGTCTCCTGACTGTTTGGTATTCTCTCTGGCAATTCAGTATTCTTCCGGTTCGTTCCACCTGTTCTTCGAGGTTGTGTAGCAGCATTTTACAAGGAACTGTATCAAAAGCTTTTAGGCCGTCTATAAATATTGAATCTAGTAATCCTTCTCTGTCATGTTTTCCTCAGTGTCGTACAACTCTTTTAGGTTCGTTAAGCACTATATTTCTTCCTTAAAGATGTGCTGGTGCTTGTTCTCAAACCTAGATATGTCTAGATTTTCTATTAGTCATATATTTTAACCAAGTACTTTGTTGGAGGATGCTTGTCAGTGACACCGGTCTTTACTTAAATGCCCCTTTCCTCTCTCCTTTATTGTATTCCGGCACTACATTTGCCCTCTTCCCGCTTCTGGGCATTTCTCCCCCTTGCTAGTGAATCAATAAAGATCAGTACTTAACGTAAATTAATGGTGAATTGTCTGCTTCTATACTTGTTTAACCCATTTATTAATTCTAGTTAATCGATTACTTCCTCTGTCGGCCTCTCAATATCTTGAGGTTATCTTGAGATGATTTCGGGGCTTTAGTGTCCCCGCGGCCCGGTCCTCGACCAGGCCTCCACCTCCAGGAAGCAGCCCGTGACAGCTGACTAACACCCAGGTACCTATTTTACTGCTAGGTAACAGGGGCATAGGGTGAAAGAAACTCTGCCCATAGTTTCTCTCCGGCGCCCGGGATCGAACCCGGGACCACAGGATCACAAGTCCAGCGTGCTGTCCGCTCGGTCGACCGGCTCCACTGACAATAAGTGTCAGCATTGCCGCTAGTGTTACCTCCGCTATACCACTGACAACTGCTCCGGCTCGATCGTGTGAGTGCCTTGGAAGCTGGCGTTTAGTAACTCACAAATTTCCTCGGCATTGTTTGTATATTCTCCCTCTTGTCTTGTTACCTGTTTTGTCCTCTCTCTTTTCCTTATAATGGGTTCATGCAGCTTGGGTACGGTGTCATTTTCATATTTNGCCTCTCCTACACGGAAGATATGAGGCTGATCTGTGTGTGGGTGTGTGTACTCACGTTCACAAAGTTCATCTCACCCCATTTAGCGTCTCAACAAAGCCCTTATAAGACCCAACTACCAAACAACTGATGCAATGTGGCTACCGCGTTCCTCTGGCGCGGAAAAATCATTTTCAGGGTATTATTAATTCGTTTTAAATTCGTACTGCTGGTGACAGTAGGCCTCCACATATAGTAGTATATATAGGACTCGAAATTATATTTATATATTCAGTATTCTTTAGGCTGTTTCAAGCTCCCCACCCCCTAAAGTGGAACTAATCAGGTTAATGACCCCACAAAAGTTGTCTAACTTCCGGGCGCCTGTTTACTGCTAGCGAATAGTAGGCATTTCCAAGCCTAGGGCTACCGGCGTTATATACCACAGATAAGTGCGGATACAGAAGTAGTACAGTTCTTACTTGGTAAAAAAGGAAAGTCTTGTGGTATAAACAACTAGATGAAAAGGAATGAAGAGGCAGCTGCGTGAACCAGGGTGGATCCCTGTGCACTCCAATGGAAGTATACGCTGTGACTGTCACGTAGCCCTGGACCTCTAGGAAGTAAATTCCTTTTAGAATATCCTATTCCGCGAGGCTTCACGTTTTCTTATATTGGTGCGTTTTCTGTGATAAATTTATTATCCAGGGATAACTTCAAATAAAGTTGACTGCTTTTAATATTTCATTCGGTCGCGTATTCAACTAAGATCTGGCTCTTTCGTCCCACGTCTCAACGTTCATTATATAAATCTCTAATTCAATTAGTTAAGAAATTCCCCCCTCCCCCTTCCGATTATGGCACCTCGTTCGTATACCAGCCTTACTAAATAGTTTAATTTCCGTCGTTCGGTACAAGAGGCTAGTACTTTTATTATTGTTGCTAATTATTATTAGCATTAATATTCAGAAGATAATACAGTGGTTGAATAAATATTATGCAAAGCATAACCGCCCACAGGAGGGGTATGGGGTGCACTACTGCCCACAGCATGGGTATGGGGTGCACTACTGCCCACAGCATGGGTATGGGGTGCACTACTGCCCACAACATGGGTATGGGGTGCACTACTGCCCACAGCATGGGTATGGGGTGCACTACTGCCCACAGCATGGGTATGGGGTGCACTACTGCCCACAGCATGGGTATGGGGTGCACTACTGCCCACAGCATGGGTATGGGGTGCACTACTGCCCACAGCATGGATATGGGGTGCACTACTGCCCACAGCATGGGTATGGGGTGCACTACTGCCCACAGCATGGGTATGGGGTGCACTACTGTCCACAGCATGGGTATGGGGTGCACTACTGCCCACAGGATGGGCATAGGGGTGCACCTCTGCCCACAGGATGGGTATGGGGTGCACTACTGCCCACAGGATTGGCATAGGGGTGCACCTCTGCCCACAGGATGGGTATGGGGTGCACTACTGCCCACAGGATGGGCATAGGGGTGCACCTCTGCCCACAGCATGGGTATGGGGTGCACTACTGCCCACAGGATGGGCATAGGGGTGCACCTCTGCCCACAGGATGGGTATGGAGTGCACTACTGCCCACAGGATGGGTATGGGGTGCACTACTGCCCACAGGATGAGCATAGGGGTGCCCCTCTGCCCACGGGATGGGAATGGGGTGCACTTCTGCCCACATGATGAGCATAGGGATGCACAGCCGCCCACAAGATGGGTATGGGGTGCACAAATACTCACATGATGGGTATGGGGTACGCTACTGCCCACAGAATAAGCATTGGGGTACACTACTGCCCACAGGATGAGTATAAGGGTGCACTGCTGCCCACAGGAACGGTATAGGGTGCATTGCTGCCCACAGGAACGGTATAGAGTGCACTGCTACCCACAGAAACGGTATAGGGTGCACTGCTGCCCACAGGATGAGTATAAGGGTGCACTGCTGCCCACAGGAACGGTATAGAGTGCACTGCTGCCCACAGGAACGGTATAGGGTGCACTGCTGCCCACAGGAACGATATAGAGTGCACTGCTACCACAGGAACGGTATAAGGTGCACTGCTGCCCACAGGAACGGTATAGGATGCATTGCTGCCCACAGGAACAGTATAGGGTGCACTGCTGCCAACAGGAACGGTATAGGGTGCACTGCTGCCCACAAGAACGGTATAGAGTGCACTGCTACCCACAGGAACGGTATAGGGTGCACTGCTGCCCACAGGATGAGTATAAGGGTGCACTGCTGCCCATAGGATGAGTATAAGGGTGCACTGCTGCCCACAAGATCAGTATAAGGGTGCACTGCTGCCCACAGGAGGAGTATAAGGGTGCACTGCTGCCCACAGGAGTATGAGGGTGCACTGCTGCCCACAGGAGGAGTATGAGGGTGCACTGCTGCCCACAGGATGAGTATAAGGGTGCATTGCTGCCCACAGGATGAGTATAAGGGTGCACTGCTGCCCACAAGATGAGTATAAGGGTGTACTGCTGCCCACAAGATGAGTATAAGGGTGCACTGCTGCCTACAAGATGAGTATAAGGGTGCACTGCTGCCCACAAGATGAGTACAAGGGTGCACTGCTGCTACAGGATGAGTATAAGGGTGTACTGCTGCCCACAAGATGAGTATAAGGGTGCACTGCTGCCTACAAGATGAGTAAGGGTGCACTGCTGCCCACAAGATGAGTATAGGGTGCACTGCTGCCTACAAGATGAGTATAAGGGTGCACTGCTGCCCACAAGATGAGTATAAGGGTGCACTGCTGCCTACAGGATGAGTATAAGGGTGCACTGCTGCCTACAAGATGAGTATAAGGGTGCACTGCTGCCTACAAGATGAGTATAAGGGTGCACTGCTGCCCACAAGATGAGTATAAGGGTGCACTGCTGCCTACAAGATGAGTATAAGGGTGCACTGCTGCCTACAAGATGAGTATAAGGGTGCACTGCTGCCCACAAGATGAGTATAAGGGTGCACTGCTGCCTACAGGATGAGTATAAGGGTGCACTGCTGCCCACAAGATGAGTATAAAGATGCACTGCTGCCCACAGGATGAGTATAAGGGTGCACTGCTGCCCACAGGAACGGTATGGGGTGCACAATAAACGAAGTAAACACGTGTGGAGGCGCCAAAGCAGAGATGATGGCGGGCTCCTGCAGGTCATTATATAGCGTTATACAAGACATCGAGGCTCACCTGGAGTCTTATAGGCGGCAGATATAGGCTCCTGAACGTTCAGGGAACGGGGGCTCCGAATGCAGCTCCAGCCGGAGGAGATATATGGCCCGAAGTCTGTATAGTGAGGAGCGGGAGTTATGGTCGACGAAGGTGCGGTTGGCTACTGACGGCGGTGTGGTGTGCCGGGGCGCCGCAGCAGCCAATCAGATGGCTTCCCGAAGGCGCCAGATTTGGCGCCGCAGCAGCCAATCGGAAGGCCTCCGAAGGCGCCACATTTGAATGTATCTCGCCAGTCGCTTAGCACTCAACACGACTTAAACTAACATATATGAGTTGTTCAAGACATTAATATATCATTAAAATATCGTATATCAAATGATATACGATATTTTGGTGATAATGAGGAAAGGCGTGAATATCATAGTATTTAACCGTGAACAGCCAAAATATAAAAAATATTGGACAGTAACAGCCCAAAATATAAAATGTTTGTTTTGAATGAGGAAATGCATGGGAAATTCGCCTCGTGATAGATATTCTTAGTTTCCTCTTTTTTTTAAATTTGGGAGAGTACAGCTTTTGATCACATTTGGGAGGTCATTGAACAATTTGGAACCCTTAATTTGTATAGCATTTCTGCTTCGTTCACTCTCCTTCTACTAATATCATATAGAAATTTTGTGTGAAGTGACTTGATATTTAACATATTCAGGGAATCCAGTAAGATGCTGACTGATGTCTGGGATTGAAGTTTGTTATTATTGTTCAGATTGTTGATCTATGTTGATCTATGTTGAGTAATTATGGGTGGTAGGTAATTCAGGTTGTCGAACCTCAAGCACAGATACCGTAGGCGAGATATGGATAGAGATAAATAAATATAACGGTTCCCAAGTGAGAGGAGGTACATAGTGTTACATATTTTACAGACAATGCCTACTAAAGAACAAATCCACAAGGGCCGTGACGAGGATTCGAACTACATCCGGGAGCATCCGGACGCTGCCTTAATCGACTGAGCTACGACGTGGTAAAAAGAGTTGAAACCGAAGTTCTACTGCATGCTCCCGGACGCAGGTTCGAATCCTCGTCACGGGCCATGGGATTTATTCATTTGATGCATCACGCTATTGTGATTTCTGTGTGTAATGGCACTATTTAGGTTTGTATTATGTATATTGACAATTTAAATTCAGTTGGTTGTCAATGTAAACATTTAGGAATTTCCCATCTACTCTGCTCTTAATTAGGTAAAGTTAATTGTTAGTTTAATTTGACTGATAGCCTTGTTTCCAAACAACGTGTAACATTTTTTTTCAATGTTAAGAGTAAGTTTGCTCATAATCAGCCACAAATGGGTGTTTTTGTTTAGTTGCGTATTCAATGTGTCATTCAGAACAAGGGTTACTGCAGTCCCCATGATGTCTGTTTATTCACGGTTCCGTCGGGTAGGTAGTTTCATGCGCTATCACTCAATGGGTGAAAAAACGCATCTATTCTCTGTAAGATCATGATACACTTGTCCCCAAAACTGCTTTTGTGAGCATTTTGCGGGAAGCCTCTGGACCCATGGGGAAGAACCATGTGCTGAATTCACTATTTACTCAGAAACACATTGCGTGTTAGTGGCCTTGCAAGAATTGTGATATACATAAACAACACACATACATATGTATGATATATATATACATACATGTGTGTATGTATATATACATACTTCGTGACTAAAGTAAACTTTCGGTGTATATGCACCGAGTATTCCTTCCGGTATTTACATAAAGAAGACAATTACGAATGTTAACAATCAGTAAGTTGATGTGTTGAAGATGGCAGAAAGTGACACTATGAGACGCCTGCGTGGTGCTAGGACAGTGGACTGTGAACCCAACCACTTGGACTGGTCAGTATATCGGCGGTCTCGCTTCTTGCAGGTCGGCGTTCGATCCCCGACCGTCCAGGTGGTTGGGGCACCGTCCATCCCAGCTCCTCGTCCTCACATCCCTCCGAAGTGCTATACGTTTAGACTCAGCACTTTCTCCCCGTAACTACCTTGCCTTAAATCCTGCCATGTTTCCCACGAGCCTCACAAAGTATTAAGGCAATGAGTTAGTTTCATGTGTTGATAATTGTGGAACTCGGAAGTTAGGTGTTGTTACCTTTTCTAAAGACTTGATGGGAGCGTGAGAAGTATTCATCATTATTGGAACTGGCGCTGACCTTGCTGGAAATGGGTTG
>WNGS01072847.1:4220292-4232857 GCA_020271785.1 Procambarus virginalis | reverse complement strand
AAAATATTTGAGATGGTCTTTAAAATTTTGTCATATAATTGTTTAGCTCCTTTTACTTTATTTGTTAATGTTGAAGATTATCTTTGCTAATTCTTATGTAACTAGGTCAATCATATTTTTTCATATTCATGTTTTTTAATTGTTTTGAAGTACAGTATGTCATTTGTGAGCCATGGATTGAAATCTTTGACAGAGGAGGGGGGCATTGTGTGTGTGTGTGTGTGTTGTAGAGGCTTAGGATTTTGGCAATATACAAGCTTATGCATTTTTGGAATGTACATATTTAATTTAGCTTCCCAGTTTAATGGCTTAAGTGCATTTGTCAGGTTGCATATTGCTGTTTCACTATGTAGTTTCAATATTAATATCTTTGCATCTAAAGGAGTTTCATGCATGTTTGCTAAGATAATATAGTGATCAGTTGCTCAGGCAGTGATTATACTAGAGGTGAAAACATCAGCTATGTTAGTGCATATGTGGTCCAGAGTTGAAGCTGATATTTGAGGGATTAGAGTGGGTTTGGTGATTGTATGTATTAGAATCGTGCAGTTAAGGAGGTTGTCAGCTTAAGGGTTATATTGTTGACAAGGTCAATACTAAAATCACTATCCTTACTAAAATCTCGATAAGATATGACTGATCGAGGTTGTAAGAATTGTTACATTGGTAATTGTGAAATCTAAAAACAGCTTTGATGGTTATGAGTAATTAAAAGTTTTCATAGAGAATTTAACAAAAATATATTCCCAATAGTTGTCTTTTTCCCCAGATGGCTTTATTGCAAGCAAAGTTGCCTTGATAATATATTTTGGTATACAGTTGTCAATTGCTGTAAAATCGGCTTAAGTCATATACTGCATATGGGCGAAGTCTATTTAGCTATGTTTCTGTTAAGATATTGAAATAGCTTTGTACCTAACGCTTCTAGTAGTACATTCATGTCATCAAAGTATCATGTGATAGCTTGGTTAGATACTAACAAGTTAATTAAAGATAGATTTTAGTATGGTTTTGCCGGGTAGTAACTGCATTAATGATTATTAATGTGCTGGTTAATAATGATATGTGATAGTAGATTAAGTTCAGGTTCTATATAAATTTGCATGTAGTAAAAACGGAGGCGGCGAAATATGAGCACTAAGAGTGCTTAGTTCAAAGTAACTAAACCTCACGTCACTGCAAGACAAGAAGGGCGAGGGAAGACATTGTTGCCACGTAACAAATTTTCTGGGAAATTATTTGGAATAGCCGGTACATTAACAAGAGGATACAGGTGGAAAGTTTAGTAACCAAATGAGCAACAGAGATTGTTGTCAGTGTCAAAGTAATAAACAAGTGAAACACATTAAGTGAAGTGGTGGAGGCAAACCATACACAGTTTCAAATGTTGATAGGGTAGAGCCCGGTACACATTAATTGAAAGTTGAAAGGCGGGAACAAGGAACCTAAGTACAATCCCTGCAAGCACAATTAGGCACGTACAGAGGTGGTGTTCCAAGGATGTGGATTAGAGAGGGGTGTCCCAGTGTGGCGTGTGTGAAGGCCGGGGGAGTGTGACAGTTGGAATAGCCATTGTTGCCCCCTCACCCCACCCAGAGCCCTCTCGTCACTTTTGGACAATGGTCTGCGTCACGCACTCGTGTCTTGACGCAACTCGGCTCCCAGGGATCCCGACGACCCCAGCTATTAGTGTAATAGCTCTCAAGTCCTGTCTATCCAAGACAGACGAACACACACACGTGCTGGTTATCATAACTTGTATTACTACTGTAAAATCACTTCAGCCACCCTCTGTGGTTGGATTCTCAATAATCCACCACACCATGTCGTGCAACACACGAGGACAGAAGAAAATTTACAAGCTGGTTAACATTGTCATTGAATGACTTTCTATTTTAGCAAATAAACAAGAAAATCGTCACTACCGCCAGCATCGGGCGCTTGACCAACAAGCCTAGTCACTCGCAGTAATATTTCCTGCATTACAAAAGTTCTTAATTCATAATGGTTTTATGCTGTCCGAGTCGCAAAACAGTGTTATTGCAACACTTAGTCACCTTGAAGAAATCTTTGTGGTAGTCGATACAGTTCTGGCTGTTTAGCTGCGAGGTCCGTAGCAAATCATAATGATCGGTCCTCCCGAGATTTCCCAACGTCAATAATCTGTCGTACTAAAAACAAGACAGTATGTCAGTTTCGGGAGCCGCTACCATTTTCTAGTACGACGATTTTTTTGGCCTTAGGTAGTAGAGTATACGTCAAAATGCGACGCTCTGTTGGGATTCATGTAGAGTTGCAAGAAAGGTTTGATGGGTTTCTTGGGAGTCTTATCGTGATACGTTTTGTGTCCCTATAGTGTCCTCATTGTCGAGGACATAACTAGACGGATTGAAGTCCCCGTTGGTGAACTTCCTTGACTGTCCTCTGGATGAAACCTGCAACAGCTGCCTACCTCCAGGGGTACTTCTAGGCGAACAGAGGTACGAGGTGGGAGGAAACTTTCCCAAAGGATTCTGTCCTGCCGCGGGAATCCAACCCGGGCCATTTCATTTGTGATCAAACTGTGTTTGTCATATGCATTACATTTTGCTGTATGTTTTTCTTGCAACCAGTTTGTTAAATATCTCTAGAACTCACGTTGTATAGACTTGAAACTTTCAAAGTCTTAAGTTTAGGCAACAACAAAAAGTATGGCTAATGAAATGTAGCCTCCCATGGTCAATTATTGCCTTTTATGTTCCAGTGTGATATCGTTTAAAGCTTCGTGCATAAACCTCGTCGTAGTGATTGGGCACCTGCCACACCTGTATATATTTTCATAAAATACCCTAATTTCAATTGTGGGTTGCGAAGCCTAATTCGATATGTTATTTTTATATATTCATTTGATTCAAGTCTTAAAATCTTACTTTTGTTAAGTGGGTGAACAGATATATTTTCATCAACAGTGTGTGACTATTGGCCCATAACCACACTTCTGCCCCCACTCCAACCATCCGACCACAATCCCCCCTAGTAATGCCCCCCCCCAGGGAGCCGGTCGGCCGAGCGGACAGCACGCTGGACTTGTGATCCTGTGTTCGATCCCAGGCGCCGGCGAAAAAACAATGGGCAGAGTTTCCTTCACCCTATGCCCCTGTTGCCTAGCAGTAAAATAGGTACCTGGGTGTTAGTCAGATGTCACGGGCTGCTTCCTGGGGGTGGAGGCCTGGTCGAGGACCGGGCCGCGGGAACACTAAAAAAGCCCCGAAATCATCTCAAGATAACCCCCAGTAATGCCCTCACTCTCCTACCCCCCCCCAGTAATGCTCTCACTTTCCTACCCCCCCCTCCCCTCCACTAGAGCCATCCACCCTACACTCCACACTTGTACCCGGAACCCAAAACAATTGAGCGCGCGAGCGAGAGTGTGAAGGGGGTGGGGGAGGCATGCGAGCAAGGGGAGGGGGATGGAGGCGTGGGAGCCACGCTAGTAAATGACTTACCTCGCCACAGGTGGGGAGCTTCGAGTAGCGTGGGGAGCGTCCGAGGATCTTCATGTTGAATCCCATTTCCTCGGGAGTCTGGTCCTCCCCAGGAAAGTTCCCTCCCCTAGGGGCGGAGAGGAGGGATGGGGAAGAGTGGGTGAGGCACAGGTGATAGCTTCCCCCTCGGCGTCTCACAGCTGGCAGGGCGACAGCTGTGAAAGTTTGGCAACACACAAATACAGGAGATGCAAGCACGTTATTGACTACCTGATAACACACTGAACTAATTATTCACAACACTCCATTTTTGTGCTCGGTTAATGAAGATTTATTTACAACATTTTCACTTGGATCGCGAGGAACTTCTTGCTTGTTAAAATTGATTTAATATGATCCTAGGTGACTCGATTCGCTGCTACTCAACTTTCACTAGGCTTGCGCACTGCCTGTAAATGTACTACCGCACGGGACACCCTTCAAGTTTGGACCTTGTAGATCTAGTGGCAGCCAGGCTAGTGTGGGGCCTGCTGCGTTATGTGACCACTTCTACCACCTCCACTTTCCCAGTGGACGAGACGTGCTGGGTGGGACAGGGTGTGGATTGTTGGTGGCTCAAAGAGAACTTGTTAAAAAGCGTGGTGGGTAGGGCCGTGGCAGTGTGTGGATGATGGGTGGGTAGGTGTGGCTGAAAGGGTACAGCATATAAACCACGTGGCGAGCGAGTGGCTTGAAAGCTCAAGCTGTGTCAAGAACTGTACAGAAGGGAATCAGTGTGCAAAATGTGGCGCGGCTGTACAGAACAGGCTGACGTGAATGACAGGGGGACAGGGCAAGCAAGTGGAACTATTGTGACAAGGTGAACCGGGCAGTGGGCAGGTCGCGGAGAGGGAATACAAGCGGGTGGAGTTAGCTGGGTGGAGGATAAGTGAGCTGACATTATTTTTGTTTCGTTGTGGTGCGGAAGCGGGGTAGGTTAGGTTAGGTGGGGTCGTTGTGATGATGGACTACGCTGGGGTGCTCCTGATGCCTGGGGACCGTTTCATTTACATCTGACAACGACCCAACCATTACGACCAACACGTTACCCCCATAACGGTACCGTCTGGCCTCTCCACCACACGCGCGCACACACACACACTTAAGCTGGCTGCATAGATGGCTTTCGTCGCTCTGATTTACTAGCTGGGCGAACAGTTAGCTGAGCGATGAACTCAACTGGCTGGGGAAAATGGTAGGCTGGCCCGCTGAGCAGACGAGTGGTAGAGAGCGCGCGGTCACCTGTGGGAGGAGGAGGTAAACATGTGAGGCTTTGGGCTAGCGGGATGTGGTATACAGGTGCACACACACATCACAGTCGCTACCTACCTTATTTCTCACCGCAGTTTTATGTTTATACTTCATTCCCATATATTCATTCATTAGTGAATGCTGAGACGAAATATATTTACTAGTAAATGATTTCTTTACGAGGCAAAAGAAGCCAAACAGCAAGAAGCTTGTTGCTCAACAGATTAACATCAGTCACATAGTAAAATTACATTATTAAGTTTCGCCTGCTTGTAGCGACAACAAACGCAATTCAGGTAACAAACGTAATTCTAGCGATGTTGGCAACATTATCACGTCAGCTGTGAGCGGGACTCGGCTGAGGAGCAACACAATGTTACATCAGTATTCCCGCACAGCGCACGCG
This sequence comes from Procambarus virginalis, assembly GCA_020271785.1. Taxonomy (NCBI): domain Eukaryota; kingdom Metazoa; phylum Arthropoda; class Malacostraca; order Decapoda; family Cambaridae; genus Procambarus; species Procambarus virginalis. The sequence goes on along the minus strand of WNGS01072847.1, from coordinate 4,227,697 downwards.
CGCTCTCTTGGGAATACACAAGTTTGTTTAGTCACTTATCATGTACCCCATACCCATGCCGTGGGCGGCGGCGGACGCCATACCCATGCCGTGGGCGGCGGCGGACGCCATACCCGTCCCGTGGGCGGCGGCGGACGCCATACCCGTCCCGTGGGCGGCGGCGGACGCCATACCCGTCCCGTGGGCGGCGGCGGACGCCATACCCGTCCCGTGGGCGGCGGCGGACGCCATACCCGTCCCGTGGGCGGCGGCGGACGCCATACCCGTCCGTGGGCGGCGGCGGACGCCATACCCGTCCCGTGGGCGGCGGCGGACGCCATACCCGTCCCGTGGGCGGCGGCGGACGCCATACCCGTCCCGTGGGCGGCGGCGGACGCCATACCCGTCCCGTGGGCGGCGGCGGACGCCATACCCATGCCGTGGGCGGCGGTGGTGATAGACCCATTACCTGGGTGATGGTGAAAAAGAGTTACAAAGGCACACAACGAGTACAGGAACTCAACCCCCCATAGTACATTCAGCTAAGCAAGTTATAATCTTGTGAAACTAGTTACACATTTTTTAATACACACATACATAGACCTATTAATTATGATATATCACTAGTCCTTATGTCAAGTCATAAGTCAAGCCCACAACAGACTTATAACAAGGCAATTACGTATGCGGTTAGTTACACAGTTACTAATACTCCTCACCAACCAAATAAGCCGCAGCTTTTCAGTCTTTGAGCCCTGGGCCCCCTCTTTAGTAAACATTCAACGCAGGGCCACCTTTACCAAACATTCAACCCTGGTCCCCCTATAGCTAACATTCAACGCTGGGGCCCCTTTTAGTAAACATTCAGCGCTGGGTCATCTTTACCAAACATTCAACCCTGGTCCCCCCCTTTACCAAACATTCAACGCTGGGTCACCTTTACCAAACATTCAACCCTGGGCCCCCCTTTACCAAACATTCAACGCTGGTCCCCCCCTTTACCAAACATTCAACGCTGGTCCCCCCTTTACCAAACATTCAACCCTGGTCCCTCTTTACCAAACATTCAACGCTGGGTCACCTTTACCAAACATTCAACCCTGGTCCCTCTTTACCAAACATTCAACGCTGGTCCCCCCCCTTTACCAAACATTCAACCCTGGTCCCCCCTTTACCAAACATTCAACCTGGTCCCCCCCTTTACCAAACATTCAACGCTGGTCCCCCCCCTTTACCAAACATTCAACCCTGGTCCCCCTTTACCAAACATTCAACGCTGGTCCCCCCCCTTTACCAAACATTCAACCCTGGTCCCCCTTTACCAAACATTCAACGCTGGTCCCCCCCTTTACCAAACATTCAACGCTGGCCCACCTATACCTAACATTCAACGCTGGGTCACCTTTACCAAACATTCAACGCTGGGCCCCCCTTTACCAAACATTCAACGCTGGTCCCCCCCTTTACCAAACATTCAACGCTGGGCCCCCCTTTACCAAACATTCAACGCTGGTCCCCCCCTTTACCAACATTCAACGCTGGGCCCCCTTTACCAAACATTCAACGCTGGGCCCCCCCTTTACCAAACATTCAACGCTGGGTCCCCCTTTACCAAACATTCAACGCTGGTCCCCCCCTTTACCAAACATTCAACGCTGGGTCACCTTTACCAAACATTCAACGCTGGCCCCCCTTTACCAAACATTCAACCCTGGTCCCCCCCTTTACCAAACATTCAACCCTGGTCCCCCCCCTTTACCAAACATTCAACCCTGGTCCCCCCCTTTACCAAACATTCAACGCTGGGTCACCTTTACCAAACATTCAACCCTGGTCCCCCCCTTTAACAAACATTCAACGCTGGGCCCCCTTTACCAAACATTCAACGCTGGTCCCCCCTTTTACCAAACATTCAACGCTGGGGGACCACTTACCACTCATCTGATAGCTAAACTTTTAAGCTCAGAAAATTACTAAGCTAGCCTCTGAATTTTTTTCTTAATAGGTCTTATAGATAATTCTTGTAGTAATCTTCGTTATCGCCATTAACCACTATACCGCTATCTTTTTCTGCGTTACGCTCGCTCACTTCTCTCTCTCCTCGGAACCTGTCCTCTTAAAAATAACGTCGCTTTTGGCCGTTTGCCCGTAAGGCCGAAAGTGGACGTAATTTGAAAATGAAAAAAAAAATGAAAATAAATTTGGGATTTTTTTTTCATCGACAGTAAGTTAAGGGTCCTCTGGTAGGTTAGGTGGGGAGGAAATTCTCGATTTCAAAACGTTAATTGAAAGTTTCCTCTTAACCTTACCGAGTAAGCCGGACGACTCAAAACAGAAAACGGGACAGTACGTCACTTTTGTGAGTCGATTTCATTTAAATTACGTCCATTTTTGGCCATAGCGCGCATACGAGCGAAAAGCGACGTTATTTTTAAGCGGACGGGTTGCTCTAGGGGCTTACTGGAGCGCGTAGCTTGATGGGGGTGCTTGTGTAGAGTGGAACAAGTACATGCACATAACACCTTTGGGTATGGCAGCTGATAAGACCATGGTGGTGGCGTTTTTGTTTTACTAACGAACTGGAGTACTTGTGCTTGCACCTTGTGAAGAGAGGGGAGGGGCTTAATTCTGCTTGAAGGTACCTAGTGAAAGGAAGGGGGTTATAACTGCTTGAGACCTTGTCAGAGATCGGCCGCGGGGACCTTAATGATATCCCCGGAATCAGCGCAAGTTAAGACTGCACCTAGCGAAGGTTAGGGACGTGTCTTGCTTGCACCTAGCAAACGGAAAGGGAAACACGTCTGCTTGAACCATCAATACCGAAATCGTATTGTATCTCCAATAAGAAATAATATCTATAGATCTGCATCCGCCTAACGTTTAAGATGAGCTCCATCTCGTGGCTACACAACACACTGCCACATCTATAACCCAGGAATCTGCTCTTTCCCGTGGCCTATCGCGCAGGGGTGCCAGACGTGCGTGTCTGGCAAGAGCAACAGCAAACATTTTTGTAGAGGGAGGGGATACGGTTGCTGCCATTAGGGTGGACTAAGAGCGCCGCCAGTCACAATGTTGTGCACCACGGAGAAAGTGTTACTAACCCTTCCCCCCCCTCTCCTGCGTCCAGAAACTTTTCCACCTTCTCACCTCGTTGCCTCCTGACCTACTCCATCTCGCCCTTAACAAGATCACCTTCACCTTTGCATTTCTAGCCACTGATAAGTGTCCATTCGTGTGTGAAATGGCGAGTGTGTTTGTATTGTGTGTTAAGATCCTAGGTGTGTGACTGTGTTCCTAAGGTGTTTAGACTGTTTCCTAACCTTTTATCTTAGATAAGCGGACTTGTGGTGCTTGGGAATTGGTAGTTTCGTCACCTGGTTTTGCCTATAGGGTCGAGGGTTAGGTAGCAAGACCTGTCTTCTCAACATTTTACAGTTTATTTCAAATTTTTTTGTCATGTTTACATTTTAATTTGTATATAGAGTCAACTTGAACAATTCCTTCATCTAACCTATTATATTTCCAATTTTACACAGAAGTAGTTCTTTCATACAACGCTGAGATTTATTTATCCTAATTTCCAAATAGTACCCTATTTTATCAATTTCTTTTTGAATCCTCAATGTCTATCATGTTCTCCATACTATTTCACTCCATTGTAGTGAGGGGGGTCGAGCTGTTTTGTGTTTTTGTTTCCAGGGTAGCGGAGACGGAGGGTGGTGGGGGTTACATACAAGGGCTATAAATAACTTCGGTCTGACACGCGTGGGACCCCGGTTCCAGACACTACAGCCCAGGTGATGGAAACAACCCGGCCTCCAAACAAAGACCCAAAACTGATTACATGCACTCGCCAAACCCCTGTTTATGATTGAAAAAACTGTTTACACAAGACTCACAACTGATGACATTCGAACACTTCCGAAACAAGTGCTTCACTGACGAATTTTGTTCGAGCCACAACACTATAAAAATGCTTCACCCACGTACTACAAATACAAATAATCGCCAACAGAACCTAAACACCTAACCTAACCTATGGCTATATATGCACAATATGTAATATATAATACTAATTTATATTTGAGAAAATTCCCGTTTTGAATGAACAGCATGTGAACATTTATGAATGCGTCTGTGGGGTCGACCGCTGGATGTAATGGACTTTAGTCGAGGACGGGTTGCTGGAAATACAAGGGCTGCATGTTCAAATAATGCTAATAATGTTTGGGGATAATCTCGCAGGCCAGGCAATCCCGGGGAGGAAACCTAACGGACCGAGCTATGTGCGTACACAAATCGTCCTCAGGTAACACACATGGCTGCAAGTTTCTCCACCAACAGCAACTCTGGTCACACAAATTCTCGGCACGGGGAAATAAAAACATACTGGTGAATGTGGGGCCCACTAACTCAAACACGACGTCGAATCAGCGTTATTAACGTTTAATTCAACGTGGCTTCAGCGTTGAGCCACGGATATTGTGTCCATTGGGATTAGGCTGCGCACCCAACGGGGTCTTGGGTGCCCAGCCTAATCCCATCAACTTAACCAATCTTCTCCATGGGGCATCTCAAGCTCTTTAATCCTTCTGTTATTATGCTTCCTGACTTTCCTCCTTCGTGAGGAGTAAGATAACGATGAAATGGGGAATTTGAATATTTGTAATTTTTTTTTTTCAATTTGACTTCAACCGTTACTCGTCTTTTGATCATTTCTTTCTTACTTCAATTATCCCAGTGAGAACCTTTGTTTACCAAAAAAAAATCACTTAATAATCACAATCACAAATCATTTTGGCTGGCGTTTTCGCCATAGTACGCCAGTGGATCAAATTATTACCTCACGCATTGTAAAGCGGTGCTAGATTTGGATAGCAACAAATCCCTCCAGGTCGGAGGTCGTGGTCACGGAGATATGCCAAGTTCATATCGAAGGTCAAACTCACACTACGTATGAAGTGGCGCATGGACTTTTGTGTCAGTGAAACGCGGGCCTGACGCGTAAGTGTCCATAGTAAGGGAAACAAACCCCTCCACACATAATAGGCCTCCCCCACTATTGTGGGGGAGGCAAGAGCACTTCTTAAATATTTTATGTAGGACAGACATAAATGTATGTATTTGTGTACATTAGTTAGCATTGTAAAAGCACTACAATCACCCTTCTGTGGTTGACTGCTCAATAAATCACTGAACTATATGATCTCTTAACAGATCTCCAACCCCTGTCCATGGAGGACCGAAGGAAATGGATATATGCTGGTTAGCACTGTACAAATATCCCCACGTATGTGGTAGGGAAAAAACTTGCATCTCTTTCCATGAAATCAGCAAATCCGTTAAAAATGTGACTTAGTAAATGAAATTAAAGCAACGTAATATCAACGTTTTCAATGTATCGTGGGCTAGACATTATGTGGATGGCTTGAATTCGTACATTTCTGGTTAAACAAAAACCATTGTATTTTTGCTGTTGTGTGTAGATAGAGAGAATGGAATGTACAGACAGGCATTGTCTGGTGTTATATCTTCCGCATCCGTGTGAACCGTAACGAAAATAATCGTATATGTATATATATATATATATATATATATATATATATATATATATATATATATATATATATGCGAGCCACGTGTACGTATGTATATATGCGAGCCACGTATACGTATGTATATATATGCGAGCCACGTATACGTATGTATATATATGCGAGCCACGTATACGTATGTATATATATGCGAGCCGCGTCCACCGCTATAGCAACACAGATAAACAGTCGATTGTGACCAGTTTTTCTTAAATCTTGTCTTGAAAATTAAAAACTTTGTACCTGTGACGCGTTCGTCTTCGAATGTGTAGGTTTGAGCAGTTGGTAGCACCCCCCCCCCCCTTCCCCCTCTACACCTGCTTCATATGCATGTAAGCACCGATAAGCCCGTTATTATATCAGTAATTATTATTAGCCGACAAACACCACGTATTCGCGTGCCTTTGTTTACTATAGTTCTATGGCCGTAGTACACAATTACCTTGTAAACAAAATCCAGTTCTCTTATGTTGGCAAAGTTCAAGTATGTTTGTTGAGATAAGAAAGAAATACATCTCAAAGGGATAGAGTAGCTTAGGCTATTTCTACCTCCGTTGTTTGTTGGCTTGTCCGAATGCTGTATTCGAAATATGACCCCGTTACCTAGGACCATCAGCTCTATCAGTCAGGCTTTTTTCATGTTTTTTTTTTTTCATTTGAAGGTCGTTCGTAGTGTATCCGGGTGTCTTCAATCACCACCTGTGCGTGTCTGGGTTGTGTGGGGGGTGGGTGTTGGGGTGGGGGGTAGATGTACTTTAATCTCCCACGTGGCAACTGAACCTCTGGGTGCGCGTGGAAATGGTGCCCATGTCGTCTCTTTTTGTAGTATTCATTGACTCATAGTCAGCAAAGCGTAAAGTTGCGTATACGAATTCTCAAGTTGGGTGATTATATGAGTCTAGATAGCCGTTTTCGGGTGAAGGGTGTGCACGAGTGTGTGTGTAAAATGGGTGAATGAATATATATCGTTCAGTGCTCGACCCTAAAGAGTGGGCGTCTTGAGGTATTTTGTTTGCCAGCTGATTTTTATACCAAGGACTTTTTTTTTTAGGGGTGGGGGAATAATGATAGTCAAATGAACACTTATGCAACTAGTTCACCACATATGTAAATTGCTTTTCTTAAAATGACACATTGGGCTTATTCTTGAAATCATTGCATGCCAAAGGGCACATAAATATATACACATGTGGCGCATAAGTACATCTTCCTTCTCTCTTCAAAGAAGGAAGATCAGCAGGAATATGGATAACCCAACGCTCCTCACGCTACTAGGGAACGTTTCCCTTGATCATACTGCTCCAGTAACCTACCTCTCTATTGTCACGCCACACGCTCTCCCCCCCCCCACCACACACACACTCCAGCACTGCTACCCACACAACCCATAATGGCCATGGGCGTTACGAACGTTTTGGTAATGACAATCGCGACAGGTTGAATGGATATTGATATGCTTTACAAGAATGGATGGTTCATGTGTGAAGATAACTGAATAGGCTCCCAGTGATGGCTTGCTTTGATTAAAACCTCTTGGCAACAGATTGTACACGAATAATTTAGCAAAACAATACTAATAGATAAATGGCTTACTACTTGGTCGTTTCTGACTTCGAGACAGGCTGAGAGAGAGAGTTGTATAACAACAATATTGTTGTATAACAACAATATTGTTGTATAATAACAATAAGGCGGGAACATCAAAATACAGGAAGCTGCAAGAGGCCTTTACGAAGCAGCTCCTGTATATGCACTCAAACTCATTCATATATGCGTTTAACTAATGCTTCAAGGAAAGCTGTGTGTGATAATCTCACCATTTATGATTT
>WNGS01072847.1:4190828-4205192 GCA_020271785.1 Procambarus virginalis | reverse complement strand
TTGCTACCGCTGCGCCACGGAGACATCTGGGAACGCCTCATAATGCTCACAGGAAACCTAAATCACTAGTGCATGACACACGAGAGAAACAAAAATTACTTCCTATTGAAATCGGGCAGTGTAGCCCATCGGCTTCCGGCGAGGTCTTGAAACCTAACCACTTGATGTATCGTTATAAACTGAGCTCCTTTTTTATATATTGCCGTGTGTAGCCTTATGAGAGCTATACTGTGTAACTTCTGAGAGCTATAACTGTAGCCTTATGAAGCTATAACTGTGTAGCCTTATGAGAGCTATAATGTAGCCTTATTAGAGCTATAACTGTGTAGCCTTATGATAGCTATAACTGTATCCTTATGAGAGCTATACTGTGTAGCCTTAGGATAGCTCTAACTGTGTAGCCTTATGAGAGCTATAACTGTAGCCTTATGAGAGCTATAACTGTGTATCCTATGAGAGCTATAACTGTGTAGACTTATGAGAGCTATAACTGTGTAGCCTTGAGAGCTATAACTGTGTAGACTTATGAGAGCTATAACTAAGCGTATATTTGGCTTTGTTCTGTTTTAATAAGTTTTCATAATATTGTTTAATATACAAAATAGTTTACACCACCCACCCATCAACACTCACGTCACCCACCCACTGACCTTCACTACGCAACCCGTCCTCCTAATAGAATGTCGCATTTTGTCGTATAATCTAAGCCCAAAAATCGTCGTACTAGAAAATGGAAACGGCTCGCGAAAGTGGCATACTGTCCCGTTATCTGTTTTGGGTCCTCTGGTGGGTTAGGAATGGAGTTACGACTATATAGCATTTGGAAGGGATCAGGATAAGGTTCTGGGATGGGACGGTGGGGTAGGGGGAGGAGTGCTGCCCAGCCACTTGGACAATCTGGGATTGAACGCCGACCTGCATGATTCGAGACCGTCGCTGTACCGTCCAGCCCAAGTGGTTGGGCTAGTAGGTTAGGGGAGGGCATTTTAACATGACAGTTTCTTGACGGTGGGAAACGTTAGGAAGACGGGCTGCACCACAGCAACACACCACCGAGGCCAACCCCACTACCAACTCCAACCTTTTTCAAACACCATCACTCCCCCACGAACACACCATCGTACATATTCAAACCTACATCAACCACTCCCCCCCCCCCTCCAACGCACCATTCACAACACCAACTAATAACCATATGCCAAACACTGTAACTGGCTTAGCCAAACTAATATCAGGGGGGTCATTTCTAGAGCTCATTATGTGCCTCTGCGTATTTTGCCCTACCACTCACAGATGGGCATAGGGTTGGGGGGTGCACAAGAAACGAACCAACAATAAGCATAACACCCACCTCCAGAAGTCAACATCACAACAAAGGCGTAAAGGAGAAACAGTGAAGATATGATAACAAAGTATAAGGTATTGAGAGGGGGACAAAGAGGGCCGGGCTCAGCAGTAGCACTTGGGGGATACTGGCGGGAGGCTGCAAAGGCAAATGGGCCATGAGAGGCGACTATCAAAATCCTCAGATTAGGCAAAATTGTAATTAATTTTGTCAATAAAGATGTTAATAATAAATAAAGTCCGTCACGAGATACTTCTTAACCGTGTAAGAGTTGCTAGCAAATGGAATGGGCTACAAGAAGTGATGATCGAGGCGAGGTCAATATGCAACTTCAAAAAGAAATACAAGAGATATCAGTAATGCATTATTGGGTTAACTGATCAGGAGTTGGAAAGGCGGGTTAGAGAGATAAATACTCAACCCTGCAAACACATTTAGCATTACGTAAGTAATGAAGAACTATGATATATTTACTCACTATAATGTTGGTGCTGAACGTAGAACATGAAAAAAACACATTTTTACTCTGAAATAATATCATTTTATAACGAAATTGGGTCCATCTAATTACCCCAAAGCCACAACATTGTCACTTGCATCGTCGACTTCCTGTGGCGTCACCTGCCACTTAGTTTCGTCTAATTTCGTTATAAAATTATATTTTTTCAGAGTAAAAATATGTTTTTGTCATGTTCTATATTTAGCACGAACATTATAGTGAGTAAATATATCATAGTGCTTCATTACTTACATAATGTTAGGAAGCTTTGGATAATTAGACGAACCGCCCACACCTCCAACCCCTCACCTCACACCTGACCTGCTCACCCGCCCACATCTCCAACCCTTTACCTCTCACCCCACCTACATCCACTCTGTCCGCCACTTATCTATTTAATTCTATCTGCATTACACACACAAATCACAATAGCGTGATGAATCAAATGAACAAATCCACAAGGGCCGTGATCCTCTCGGACGTAGGTTTGAACCCTCATCAGGAGGCCTGGTCGAGGACCGGGCCGTGGGGACGCTAAAGCCCCGAAATCATCTCAAGATGGCCCTTGTGGATTTGTTCAATTCTATCTGCATTTATGCCCATGGTGTACTCTTGCATTTATCATTCATATTTAAGTGAAGTATAAATATTAGATATGGGGGACAGTTATCCTCTGCTTTGGAAATTCTATTTTATATTTAACTATTTTTTCATCAAGGAGAGGGAATGCCATTAAAATGTAGTTGTGTTTCCTGTTGACACCTTTCGCGGGATCCCTCCACTGACCTACATTTTATATATATATGTTATACCTAGTAGCCAGAATGTCATACTCGATCTACTATGCAAGGCCCGATTTGCCTAATAAGCCAAGTTTTCCTGAATTTATATATTCTTATTTTTCTTATGAAATGACAGACCTATCCATTTCATTATGTATGAGTTCATTTTATTAAATTTGAGTTAAAACTAACGTAGATATATGACCGAACCAAACCAACCCTAACCTAACCTATCTTAACCTAACCTAAACTAACAGAACTAAGTCAATAATATATAATATATTAATAATTCAAATAAACTAACTGGAAGCAATTTATTGAAAATAAAGAAAATCACTCGGCCTATTAGGCAAATCGGGCCTTGCATAGTAGGCCGAGAAGTATATATATATATATATATATATATATATATATATATATATATATATATATATATATATATATATATATATATATATATATATATATATATATATATATATATATATATATATATATGATATAGATGAACCTCTCCACCTCTCCACCTTCCTGCACCTGCGGCAAATCCCCATAAACACAAGACTTTTCCAATGGTCAAAATTTTCAGTATGAAAGAAAACTCCATAACCATTAAAGGTGGAAACAAATAAAAACACATTCAGTTGAGACTTATATTAAATGGGCGAGAGCATGCACCGCTGCTGCCAACCTCTGGATAACACCGCCACGAGGCTGTAATGACATCAGCGGACGAGGGGTCAAGGCCACTGGTTAATGGAACGAGGGTGTACCATGGCCGAAGGTGGTGGTGGTGGGGGTGTATCTGGGACGTGGATGGGCTGTGGGGGGGGGGGATGGGGGGTCATTATGTCCAACCCCCTCTCTCTCCCCCCCCTCTTATTATTTGTGCGTGTGCGCGCACGCACTTAATTCTGTCTCGATTATGCTTTGCCTCCTTCCTAGAAGGTAGCTACAATATACCCAGCGTTGGGTCTGCCATCTTATCCCAGTCGGTTTTTCTTCATCTTTATTATGATTTTCTGGGGAACTGTATTTCCGTTTTGGCTGTCTAGGGAGAGACGGTTTAATCCCTCTTTTTTTTTTGTCTAGTTTTGCTACTTTTATTATATAATTATATTGTATTCATTGGATAATAGTTTCCTTCCTTGAGCTCCATTCTGTTTCTGTTACAAATTTTATATTCTCCAGATGCTCTACTGTCCTTTACCCGTCTTGCTGGATATTAGAGATGGATACAGATAGAGGTGATGGATAAAGAGTGTGTTAGTCTGCCTTTTATATGTCGAGATCAAATTGCTCATTTGGCTTAGCACTACAGCATCATGTACTGTAGTTTAATCCATACAGGCGACAAACAACTACGTTAATTACAATATTCCAGTACTGTAGCCATAATTCATAATTTTACAATGATATGGTATTAATAATAGTACAGGGGGAGGGGTCTCTGTAAACGAAATATATATATGTACCACAAAATGTTTTGGCTGGAAATGTAGCACAATAATATGCTCTGATTTATGTACAGGAACAGTAAAATACGTAAAAATGATAGGAACGTAAAATAGCACTTCTCTATCACCTCTCTCTCTCTCTCTCCCTTCCTCCCCCTCTTCCTTTCTCTTCTCACTCTCTTTCTTTCACTTCCCAGTCTCTTCCTCACTTTCTCTACCCCTACCTCTCTCATATTGTTATCCAGTCTTCAAGAACTTAAGACTGTATTGCACTTGTCTCAATCAATTCACCATTTTCGTGTGTTCTTGATATTACACAAATATGTGTAGCATCTGACAAATAAGCATATGTGTAGCATATGGACAAATAAGTTTTTTTTTGTTCTTTTTCAGTGTGAGGGGGTTGCTGATATATTAGCTGGGTCGGCAATATCAGTTGGTGATTCAGTGACAGCACGTGGGTTCCTGTCTCTGTGCCCAGGACTGGTGAACTACATGGACACTTGTTCCACGGCGAGGCACCATGATGACCCACACGATCATGGAGGGCACAGTCATTCACACACACACCGCATGTTTAACAGCGACAATGGGAAGTTTACTACAGGTATGGTGTGCAACATGTAATTACCTAAGTGAAGATTGATTGATAGTGATTAAGCCACCCAAGAGGTGGCATGGGCACGAATAGCCCATAAACCTAAGTAATTACCTCTGTTAAAAGTTTAACTTTGTTGTTTATATCATATTCATCTACATTGCTATGCAATAAAATATGTTATATTCACAAAACCAGACTACATATAAGTTGTTCATTAAGGCATCTTGTGGAAGACCCTTTTCTTACTGTCTGGCTCATCCCTTCCTGTCTCCTGAATTACATGAAAATTTTTTGAAGCCACGTGATGGGATCAAACCTGCATCCATCCCTGAACTCTCATCCCTATATTATTTGATAATGTATATACTGTATGTCATTATTTTGAGCATGTGTCATACTAAGATATTATGTTTTAACTTCACAGAAAGTTGGGTCGGTGCTGTAACGAGCATGATTGTTATTGGCGTTGTAGGGCTGGCCTGCACCATGCTGATCCCTGCATTGAAACGTGGCCAGCATTATGACCGAGTCAATCGGTTCCTGATGGCCCTGGCTGTGGGAACGTTAGCAGGAGATGCCATTATCCATCTCTTTCCTCATGTTAGTAATGTTATTTTCAGGGTTGCTATTGTCTATTAGATTATATCAAACTTTGTAGATTATTATATCGTATAAAACTTAGCAAATTTTTATATCAAATTTAGTAGATTATTATACCAAACTTTTTGATATGTTGATTTTACAATGTTTGATATAAATTATATCAAACATTGTAAATTATTGTATCAACCTATTAGGTAGAATTGTACACCATATCACATTAGAAGCAACATTGTATTTGCAAATTTTTCAAAAAATTTATCAGTTGGTAGTCAGTTTTTCAGATGGGGAACAACTAAATCAAATTTCTTTTAGCTTTTTTCTGAAGAAGTCTGTTAGGTCAGCTGTTGCAAAAATGAAGAATGACCACTTAATTGCATTAGAGTAAGAATGTTTGAAGGAAAAGGGATTACCTTAGCATGCAAAGTCCAGTTCACAGACAGTAAAACACACAAGAAGATAATGATACAAATAAAAAGAAATAGCCGTAGTGACATCATTACCTTGGCAATAAGGAGTCATCGTGGTAAAGTGACAAAGAAAAATTCATGGTGAAAATAATTACCATGAAAAAATAAATACAGTGTACGGTACTGTATATGTTTAATATGACGTACCACTCTTGATTATTTCCGTTTCTTCTGTTGATACTTGGATATGAATGTATGTATAAAAAGCAAATATGCCAGCAAAGCACATCATTAGGGAAAATATACTTTGGTACATAGGAAGAACTCCGAAGTTGTACTTCAAAAGTTCTGTTTGTTTAAATTTCAATGCTAGGCTTATGGGAGGCCTGTAGCATTGGCTCTTGTATTATTTCATCTTTAAATCTTGATTTGCTCATAATTTTATATTTTATTGACGTATCTTCAGTATTGCTGGTGTCCATACAGTCAATTACAGTAGTTAGTAATTACTATATACAGTACTGTATTACCATATAGGTAATATGAGTAATTAGACACCCCCCCCCCTTTTACGGTTTGTGACAAACTGACCAAAAGAATCTTACAATTATAACATCACAACACCAGTTATATTTTACACGTAACCAGTATCTTCCCTATAAATTCATGTTTTCATTTCAAAACTATAGGTGAAATGGCCTGAGAATGAAAGAAACTTTCATGAAATTTGGCTTTGTGTAATTTTTCTTATTAGCTTTGCAGTGTATGTGCACTTAAATGCTCATAATTTCTTCCCCAGGCATTAAGCATGGACATTCCAGCAGGTGTCAATGTCCATGTACTGCATGCATTTTATGGCTACACTGCTCTTGGTGGAATAATTTTATTCCTTTTCTTGGAACGCTTCCACAATATCTTTTGTGGAAATGGCCATGCTCACGGACATAGCCATGAACTTGCAGTTGACCTCACAAAGAGTAAGGTGAGTTAATAATATAACTGGTATTGAAAGTTTTTATTGTAAATGTATTTAAACCTTTTTATATGATATAATTAATTATATACATTATATACGGTGATCACTGAGTTTGAGCAGGTTTAGAGAGCGTGTATTCCGAGACGAGCAAATAATTTTTTAAGACTCAAATTGCGAGTGTGCCGAGGTGTGATTCACACATGCACGAGTTATTGGACCTGCACGAGAGCTAGTATGGTGTTGTGTGAGTTGATCTGAGTGTGGCTAGTCTTTTCTAATCGCACTTTACATTTCATGCCATTTAGATCACAATTCAAGCTGAACTATTTGCAGCCAAGTTGCATTCAAAATGGGAGATGAGTTATATTTTGTTGATCTCCATGGATATGATACATTAGTCATTTTTCTTTTTCACCCGCACCACTTTCTTAATCCAGCCCAAAGATCAGGGTGTCATTAAGACCTTTAAAACACATTACCTGAGGTTGACATTTTCTGAGTATCCTGGGGCTATAGACCAGCTAAGCCACCGTATCATCAGGAGATATAGGTGAGTGGAGTATGAGGGAGTATGAGGAGTATGAGGGAGTGGACCATGCAAAATTTGTCTCTGCTCTTTAGAAGAATTAAACAGACGATCTAGACAACACAAGACATTAACTATGGGCAGAGTTTGCAGAGTGGTGGGAGGATTATGAAGGGTGCTATTGCCCCCTCTTTCAAGTTCATTTATCAGGAACAATGGTTTGCTTTGCCTTACATTGTTATTTAAGTTGTATGAGAACTATGCGCACAAAATGTAATAAATTATACATTGTTGCAAATATTTTGCATATACAGGTTGTAGTGTAATATGAATATAACATATTATGACATTTTATTGCACAACAAAAATCACAATAACGTTGGACTTCGTTGTACGGCCTCACTATTTATTCACAATATTATTCATTTCCAGGAAGATATAGATAAAGAAACGGTTGGGACAGCAACGACTACAGAAGATACTGGGAGTCAGAATATTGACAAGATAGGTGAAAAACTGTCTAAACATTCCAAGCATAATTCCTTCATATATGCTGAAAGCACCATGAGTATGTATAGTACTGTGTTTCGAATTGTACTCACTGTTTACTCATTATACTACGTATGTGTATTTATTAGGTTTTCTGAACTCATTATTTGCTGCTCATTATACTCTTAGTAAAACTATTTTTTACCAATTATGATCCTTGAACTCAATATATATATATACCGAGTACTAATTGAAATTTATTGTACTTCCTGTATTCATTATACTAATTATTCATTATGTTTTACTTACACTCTGCACACATGTTATACTCTGTTCTATTATCCATTAGCTTGTTGTACTTCCTGGATTCATTAGCTTCTCTGAACTCATTACACATATTTCGTCATTATTTAGTTAGTTTTCAAAACTTATTGTAGTTTCTGAACTCATCAAGTATTTCTTTCTACTGGGGGTTATAATCTCTAAACTCATTATGCACTCTAAACTCACTATGGTGTTTGAGTTTATTATACTTTCTAACATAATTTTACTAGTTATATATATACTTTTGTGATTGATAAACACATTACAGCCTCTTGTAATTTTTACTTTCCATGCAGACACTATGTCACCTTGTATTTGGAGATATGCTGGCCCAGGATTTAATTGGCTACAGTGAAAATGTATCTTAATTGAATTTGTGCTTGATATTTCCAAAAATATCTCATAGGATGTGGAAAATCCACAGAGAAATGGGAAAGGGAGATGAATGTTTCGGCTGATCAAAGCCGTTTGGACAACGGCTTTGATCGGCCGAAACGTTCACCTTCCTTTCCCATTTCTCTGTGGATTTTCCGGATACAAATGATCAGTGCTTTGTGATCGTCAATTGCATCTCATAGGATATGTTTTGAAAAATGTATAACGTGTGGAAAATAATTATATTACCGATAAATAATTTTTCAGCACTGGATGCTCAGAACTGTTTTGAAGGCTGTAGCTCCGGCCCAGGTAGTGATGCGAATGGTAACACTAACAATGGCTTAGAAAGACCCAGGTTTGGAGAAGAGGAGGTGCCACCATCCATGCCTGAAGAGACGGAAGTTACGTGCATTGAGAAGTCTATGGAAAAGGAAAAGTTGGCATCTAATGCAGCAGAGAGAGAGAGATTAGTTACCACTCCTGCAGAAAATCAGAAATGGTACTTGATTTCTTGTGTGGTTTTCTTATTTAATGTATTTTGCTGTCACTACTGGCAAGTGTGGATTGAAGTCTACAATATTCCCTCATCACATTTTTCTGAAGTTGTGTAAAGCCAATGACTAGGATAATGGGGAGGGAACTAACTAGAAAGATATGCTTTAATTGGATAACTTAAATGTTTCTCCTGTTGTAGCCTTCAGACAAATTCCAAACAGTAAGAAGGATCATAAAAACTATATATATATTGTATAGTATATGTTTCATTCACCAGTGTAATAATGGGGACCAACCATACTGTATGTGTCTACACTGCCACTCTAGGCAATTAGAGCATAGGATGCCATCAAACTTAAGGGAAAGCCACAGGCCTCATCCATTACCCAACTTGCACTATGAACTTTGCTAAGCTTCTACTTCAGTATCCCTGCAATAATTTACTTATATTCAGTTTTGAAAGTTCTGCTTTCCAAACTCAGCCTGGGATCAGGCTTGTCTGGTGATAACTTCATCAATCAGATTGATGTTGCTTGCAGCTGTTTGCGGGCCTACATATTATTACAACCCAGCTGATCCAACACTTGCTCTATGAATTTATCCAATTCCATCTTAAAAACATCCACCTTTGTTCCAGCAATACAGTGTTTCTTATGCTTGCTGGAAGGAGGTTGAAAAGCTGTGGGGCCTCTTGATTTTCAGGCTGGAAGTGTTCTCATGATTGTGACTATGGCACCTCTACTCTTCACTAGTGCTATTGTGTGTTTCCAACCATATCTTCTGCTCATAAGTTATTATATTGTGCATATTTGGGAGCTGACCTTCAAGTATCTTCCATGTATGTAATATGCTATCAAAATAACCTCTCGTCTTCTTGCCAGTAAGGTTATTTTAAGAGCTTGAGATGGTCCCAGTAATTTAGGTGTTTATGTCTGTGCATGCAGTATATGTTCTCTGTCCATTCCTTTTACAGTATTTCATCAATCTTTTCTGCCTTGAAAGGTTCTCATAATCAATCCCTGTTATTTTCCTAGTTGATGCTACATTTGCTTGGTATTTTCACTAAATGTTAGGTCATCTGACATCATTACTGTATTCCAAAATCCTTTGCACATAATTTCTGCTCCATGATGAGATATGAATGCATGTTGTATCCTCTACCTAGTTTAGTTTCTTTGTTTTCCATTTCCAAATACTGTACTGTAGCTGGAATTTATCTCTGTTGAATGTCATTTTTGTTTTCCGTTGCCCATTGGAAGACATTCTTGTATATTTTGGTGAGTTTTTCAGTCTTTTACTGAGGGAATATTCCAATATTTGTATAGTCTGCCAAGGGTGACATGAAACTGTGATTTGTGTTTTCATTTATGTCTATGAGGATGAGAGAGTATTGATGCAAGGACAGTCTGTGGTCTGGTTTTTGCCCCCAATGCACAGGTGGCCATTATCTCATCTTCCTTTGTGTGTGGCTGGGTGCAACTTGCTTCAGTACCTGCTATGAAACTGGCACTTCTTGAAGGTCTGAATTGGATGTGTTCTTTACATACAGATCCTGTTTTCATTTCCTAACATGAAGAGCTGGCTTCATCATGACTAACAGACAACCTTTTGTTTTCTTTGGGCAGATGGCAACTTGTGTCCACAGATGCTAGATTAGGGGAAGGCTGCTCTGAGTTTTCAGATCTTCTCAGAGGCCCCCAGTAGCTCCCTGTCCCTACCCTATTCCTTTCTTCCCTGTGGGGCTATGAGGTTTAGCATTGGGGACTCCAGAGTGAGATCTGGAGTCACCAATGCAATGACCTCACTCCAGAGTGAGCCAGTCTGACTCCAGAGGGCAGGCTGGCTGAGATCACAGGTGATCTGGACTACTATCTTACCCCATGGTAAGAATAGTCTTCCCTTGATTACCTAGGGGTGTCTAATTTCCTTCAAGCAGTTGCTTGTTTTGCTGTACCTATGCTTTCTGATGGGTTTCCCCTAATTTTGTTGTTGATCTGAGATTCCTTGCTTTCCCTTCCTCCTATAGGGTGAGGCAGGGCAGAGTCTGTTCCTGACATCTCTTAGGTCAGAGATGGGTCTCAAGAGGCCAGGTTTGTGGAACTAAGGCTTGGTGGTACCAGTTTAAATGCTTGGGAAGCTTTTCATTATAATTAATACTCTTAATATTTGTTAATGTTATAAATGGAAAGACCTGGTATTTTGAACTAGAAATGTAATTTAAAATGGTTTACATTGAACATCAAAGTGGGACCAAACATAAAATATAGCAATGCAGTGAAAGGATTGAGGACAAAATATATAAATAACTGCATAAATGCCTTTCTTCTTAAAGCGCTCTAGAACCTATTTAGATTTCTTTTTTCCGTGTGATCTATAACAATGAAAACAGATATGTGTACATTTCACAAAGGGGGTCTTTAGACCCACTTGTGAACTCACAAACATATGGGGTTTTCTGCATATTTTATTTTCCTTTTCTCTTGAGTAATATGTTATTTATTAAAAAGGTATTACTGTACTTATAAGAAAAAAAAACAAGGCCTATGAAAGATACTAATGTTCATTTATTTTGCAGGGCGGGGAACTGTCTCTTATACTAAATACACCTACCTCTACTCGCCCCAAAGTTTTAAGGCAAAACAGCAGCAATTTTAACATGGTCCTGCAGGAGTATCATGTTGGTCACCATGGTCATTCTCATCACGGACACTCTCACGTTACAGGTACGCTCCTCTAGCTGGATATTGTGCTCAGGCTAATGTGAGAGACATGAAGTGTAGGCAATAATCATGAAAGAATTTTGTTATTTCACAGTAAAGTCATATGCAAGGGAAACAATCTATCTTTTTCATAAAGTTAGGTTCGAATTCTTTTCAAATTTTGTCGTCATGACGTGATAAATAATTCCCATTGTCAGGGACAGGAGGCCTGTATGTAGGCTTATTTAGGTCCCCCTAGACCAGCTACTGACATTTCCCAGAATGCAACCTACAACATTTCTGTTGTAGGTTTTAACAGATCCCGTTAGTACAGTCGGGTTCATTCTCAACTCACAATCGAGAATTCTGGGTTCGAGTCCCGGGTGGGACAGAAATTGTTGGGCACATTTTCTTTCACCTAATGCCTCTGTTCACCTAGCAGTAAGTAGGTATTCAGGAGTTAGTCAGCTTATTGTGGGGTTGTATCCTGGGCGGGGTTGGTAAGTTGACCTGGGGGGGGGGAAAGGGAGGACCTTGATATAAGCCTAATGTGTAAGTAAGCTTATTGCAATTTCAGTGATACCAAAATTAACCCTGTAGGACAAGTGTGGAGTTGACAACCCTGAAGATAGTAGAAACATTTCGTTGCTGTCTGGCGCTCATGGCTAGTGATTGACGTAGTTTTTTGTTTGGTGCTGATCTAACTTATGTTTTGGTGACATTTTATACTTATGTTCTTCTAGAACATTCTATTGCGAGTACATCGGTACAAAAATGAAATACGTACATCGAAAATTAACGTCAGGACAGTCACAAGAGTATACACATTTAAATGTTGCCGCTCAATCGCCAAAACGCTCATTTCACTTGGGGAAAGTTTTTTTTCAAACGCCGTTTCGCGAAAGTGTTAACAGTTATATGCCAGACAGCTGAGTGGACAGCGCTTCGGATTCGTAGTCCTGAGGTTCCGGGTTCGATCCCCGGTGGACGCGGAAACAAATGGGCAGAGTTTCTTTCACCCTGATGCCCCTGTTACCTAGCAAATAAATAGGTACCTGGGAGTTAGACAGCTGCTACGGGCTGCTTTCTGGGGGTGTGTAACAAAAAGGAGGCCTGGTTGAGGACCGGGCTGTGGGGACGCCAAGCCCCGAAATCATCTAAAGATAACTGAAGGCATTTTGAAGTCCAATTTAAAGAATTGCTTCCTTTAAATGCTATATTAATCTATGTTTTGGGCTACTCATGTTTGTGCCACCTCTTGGGTGGCTTAATCATCAATCCTCAATTTATTATCTATCATTTCATTACAAAATACTGTATATTAATTTAATTTACATGCAGTCATTTCATGCCTTTGTCTTGTATCTAGGGCGTAAGGATTCTCTTCGAGCCATGATATTGGTAGGTGATGCTCTGCACACATTTTTGGATGGCATGGCTATTGGAGCTGCCTATGGAACTAGTGTAACAGGCGGAGTAGCAACTTCTATTGCTGTCTTGTGCCATGAGCTTCCACATAAAGTTGGTAAGTATTAATTAATATCATATCAAATTGTTGAAGGATGAACACTTCTCTCATGCAAACGTAATCAAGATAACTGCTGTTGATGTACTACTAACATGTCAAAGGGCTCTTGTTTAACTCTTGCCTATATGGGTGTTTGGCCTTCATTATTTAAAGCTTCCATAAGCCCAGTGAGAAAAATTATCTTTATATTGAATTAAAATTATGTATTATGTGATATGGTATTAGATGTGTTTGACAATGTTTATCAAGAAAGCACTATCTGGGAAGCAAAAGCATTTTGTGCTTGCCAGTGACTCCTTTCCTAGGGTTCACTCACTCTGCACCTTCATAATGTGCACTTAAACTTTTTTTTTTTTTTGCAACTTGTTTGGCTTGCTGAGACAAGTCTTCAATCCTGGATAAATGTATTTGTCTGAAGATAAATGGATATGATTGTCGAGTTTCTGTCCTTCTTTCACCTCGCCTGGGGGTTTAGACTCCGCTAGCCAACACAAATGCTGCCTTACCTTGCAGTTCCCTTATGCGTTGATTCCGGGCATTGAGGTGTGTAGCAAGGTACCTTGCTACTGTGTGATTCACCAAGCACTATTTGAGGCAACTTGTCTCAGATCCTGGATGATAACACTTGTTTACCTATGGAACCCTGATTTTCTCGAAGCATCTTATGTACACTACGTAGAATTTCTTGCTGTAATACACTAGAGGTAGATAAAAAAAATCTTATAATTCCTTTACATGCTTCAAGAAGTATGACTCAGGTGTTTGTAATAGCAGCAATTGAGTTATGTAATTTATTGAAAGTCTTTGTGAACACTGAAAAGAACTTTATATGCTTGTCTTGTCACTTTTCTTGGTTTAAAAGTGCAGCTATAGAACAATATATTATAAGAATAAGAATATAAATATAGCGCACCATTATATATAAATAAATATCAATGTAGACTATTATAATCAGGAGAATTCCATAACTTTTAACATCAGTGTTATTGAACATTTCTTATTTCGAAGTTATCTTATGCTACCTAATAATACTGGGTAAGACTATAATATCTTTTCTGGGAGTAGCTAAGGTCCTGATAGCTAAATGCTGGTTCAGCTTTGTGTGGAGAACT
Organism: Procambarus virginalis; assembly: GCA_020271785.1. Taxonomy (NCBI): domain Eukaryota; kingdom Metazoa; phylum Arthropoda; class Malacostraca; order Decapoda; family Cambaridae; genus Procambarus; species Procambarus virginalis. Next base: position 4,190,971 of record WNGS01072847.1, on the reverse strand, counting down.
TGGGAATCAGATTATCAACCTAAAGCCCACCAAATAGCATAAGTTCAACAAAGCAACTGCTTGAAGAAAATTAGATACCAAGAGGTAATGGAGCAAACAATTGTTGCCATAGGGTAAATACCCTAATTATTTTTGCCCAATCA
>WNGS01072847.1:4173497-4184574 GCA_020271785.1 Procambarus virginalis | reverse complement strand
GCGCTGTATGGTTGGAAAGTTGGAATTCAGTATACAAGGGTAGAAATGGGAGAGGTAGATGGGGGTGGAGTGGAGTCCAGGAAGATACTGACGGAGGTAAACTACAGTGGTAAGGGTGATGTAACGCGCCTGTTATCTGTGTCTACTAGCATTTATGGGCAGCGGGGCCCTCACTCGATTCCACTTATGATAGATAAAAACATTAAACAAACTGAGTGCACACGACCCTACACCTTCATGTATGGCGTCGCGTGCACATCTTTGGTTAATGTGTGCTGATGATACTAGATAGTGCCGTTTACGCGCTCACGTGATACACAAACCCATGATCCGTAAATAATATAGATTATATTAAATCAACATAGCAGCTATTTTCCTATTTGTTCAATGTGTACCTACTGTTGAGATAATAAAGAATGGCCTTGTCAGCTAACAAAACAAGATAATTAGTAGCCGTTATTTAAATATTCATAAACCTATTGGAATATAGTTAGTGCCAGTAAACAAAAAGGCACTTATGGAATAGTAGCCCTTCTCCATACGCTGAAGCAGGTACGCCATATTTTCTGACATAAGTACAATTAAACAGCAAACTGTATAGTGACATCCTGATTAGTTCTGGGAAAAAATGCTTTAAAACCCTACACCCATCAACCTCTCGCCTTTGACTGAACGTAGAGACTCAGCGTCTGGCAAAGAGTAAAAAATTTACCAATAGCAGCATTTTATTATTATTATTGTAAGAATAAGCTGTAAATATATGAATAAACACGTACTTATATATATACAAAGATTACACAAGCCGAGTGAATGCACACGGCCCAACCCCTGGGAAAGAGTCGCGCGCAGCGTCGTGTCAGGTGGTGTCATAATATTGGGATAGGAGCGTACTAGGTGCACTGATACGCACACTGTACTACTGCATACACTGTACGTACACACTACGCACACTGTACGTACACTTACGCACGCTTGTACGTACACTTACGCACACTGTACTTGTACGTACACTTACGCACAGCTGTACGTACACTTACGCACACTGTCTGTACGTACACTTACGCACACTGTACGTACACTTACGCACACTAGTACGTACACTTACGCACACACTGTACGTACACTTACGCACACTACGTACACGTACGCACACTGTACGTACACTTACGCACACTGTACGTACACTTACGCACACTGTACGTACACTTACGCACACTGTACGTACACTTACGCACACTGTACGTACACTTACGCACACTGTACGTACACTTACGCACACTGTACGTACACTTACGCACACTGTACGTACACTTACACACTCTGTACGTACATACACACACACAAAGGGTAGGGGAATTGACATGATAGACCAGGATGGATTATGTAACACGGGTGGTACACGCACAAGGGAACACGGGTGAAAGCTGAGTACCCAAATGAGCTACAGAAAGATTAACAGTGGAAAAAGTTCTTTCTAAAGTTGTTAGTAAATGGAATGCACTAGGAAGTGGTGTGTGATGGAGGCTGACTTCATACACAGTCTCAAATGTAGATATGATAGAGCTCGAGAAGCTCAGGAATCTGTGCACCAGTAAATTAAAGGTTGAGAGGCGGGACCAAAGAGCCAAAGCTCAACCCCCGAAAGTACAACTAGGTGAGTACAAACCTTGGTCATTAACATCAATTACACTAGTGTGTTGATTAATGTGCATTTGTTCCATCTACGTTACTGCTTTCATGCAGTAATGATATAATGCATTTTTTCCTCTGTGCGGACAAATAGCTTAATCATTATTCGGATTTCGTAATTGACGCATTTCGTAATGACCTATTCCATTTTCAAAGACTTTACTTTACACACACAATTATAATTAAGCATAATTCATTATAATTAAGCAGCAAGCAGGGCAAATGTAAGGGGCAAATTAATCATTGCAAGTGTGGAAACAACAAAGTGAAAGGTAGAAAGAAAAACAAAAAGCATTACTGATACGACCGTGATTATATGGTCTATTATTATACATATATATGTATATATCTATATATATATGCGAACAAGCCTGAATGGTCCCTAGGACTATATGCAACTGAAAACTCACACCCCAGAAGTGACTCGAACCCATACTGCCAGGAGCAACGCAACTGGTATGTACAGGGACGCCTTAATCCGCTTGACCATCACGGCTGGACATTCTCGGTCGTTAAAATTCGATAAATAAAACTCGATGATAAACTCGATAAAACCGAGTTTTCAGTTTATATATATAAATTATATATATATATATATATATATATATATATATATATATATATATATATATATATATATATATATATATATATATATATATATATATATATATATATATATATAAATGGGTTGGGTTATACAAGTACAGATTTTGGTAAGTAAATGGTACAGTCTAGCAAAGCCTGGTGTTGGGGCATGTCTTAAAGTTAACACCAGATTTGCAGTAAATATTAAGTTTTAATTAGTGAACAGTCACTCTTAAGGAAATAAAACTAGTGACTGATGAGAGGTTGAAGTAACTGGGAAGTTTTCATAAGTACTCTTATTTAGCCGTGATACCACAAGCTGAAGTAATTGACAACTTGTACTGGTCGAGTTAGATTTCTAAATAACAAGGTACTAGGTTAGCAGCAAAAGAGGGTGTACTATGGCTAAGAGATCAGGTACTTCTTTGCTTAACTTTGAATAACTGAAAGGGTGAACCTTTTTTTTTTTTAACTTCATTAGGAAGGGAGTTTCATATACAGTACTGCAATTTTTTACTAGGTGTATTTTCATACATATAATCTGACTGTAGGAATATAAAATATTTTTTTCTGATGGTTAGATTCACGGGTTTTAGTACATCCATCTAGGAAGATTTTTTACGTCAAGGTTAGTATTGAGGAATAATGTTTTGTAAGTGTAGTTGAATTTGTGTTTCGAAATCCGTGGCCAGGGTATTGGCAGCTGTGGCGAGCTTCATCTGTTATGCGAGTGTATAGATCCTAAAATATTTGAGATGGTCTTTAAATTTTGTCATATAATTGTTTAGCTCCTTTTACTTTATTTGTTAATGTTGAAGATTATCTTTGCTAATTCTTATGTAACTAGGTCAATCATATTTTTTCATATTCATGTTTTTTAATTGTTTTGAAGTACAGTATGTCATTTGTGAGCCATGGATTGAAATCTTTTGACAGAGGAGGGGGCATGTGTGTGTGTGTTGTAGAGGCTTAGGATTTTGGCAATATACAAGCTTATGCATTTTTGGAATGTACATATTTAATTTAGCTTCCCAGTTTAATGGCTTAAGTGCATTTGTCAGGTTGCATATTGCTGTTTCACTATGTAGTTTCAATATTAATATCTTTGCATCTAAAGGAGTTTCATGCATGTTTGCTAAGATAATATAGTGATCAGTTGCTCAGGCAGTGATTATACTAGAGGTGAAAACATCAGCTATGTTAGTGCATATGTGGTCCAGAGTTGAAGCTGATATTTGAGGGATTAGAGTGGGTTTGGTGATTGTATGTATTAGAATCGTGCAGTTAAGGAGGTTGTCAGCTTAAGGGTTATATTGTTGACAAAGGTCAATACTAAAATCACTATCCTTACTAAAATCTCGATAAGATATGACTGATCGAGGTTGTAAGAATTGTTACATTGGTAATTGTGAAATCTAAAAACAGCTTTGATGGTTATGAGTAATTTAAAAGTTTTCATAGAGAATTTAACAAAAATATATTCCCAATAGTTGTCTTTTTCCCCAGATGGCTTTATTGCAAGCAAAGTTGCCTTGATAATATATTTTGGTATACAGTTGTCAATTGCTGTAAAATCGGCTTAAGTCATATACTGCATATGGGCGAAGTCTATTTAGCTATGTTTCTGTTAAGATATTGAAATAGCTTTGTACCTAACGCTTCTAGTAGTACATTCATGTCATCAAAGTATCATGTGATAGCTTGGTTAGATACTAACAAGTTAATTAAAGATAGATTTTAGTATGGTTTTGCCGGGTAGTAACTGCATTAATGATTATTAATGTGCTGGTTAATAATGATATGTGATAGTAGATTAAGTTCAGGTTCTATATAAATTTGCATGTAGTAAAAACGGAGGCGGCGAAATATGAGCACTAAGAGTGCTTAGTTCAAAGTAACTAAACCTCACGTCACTGCAAGACAAGAAGGGCGAGGGAAGACATTGTTGCCACGTAACAAATTTTCTGGGAAATTATTTGGAATAGCCGGTACATTAACAAGAGGATACAGGTGGAAAGTTTAGTAACCAAATGAGCAACAGAGATTGTTGTCAGTGTCAAAGTAATAAACAAGTGAAACACATTAAGTGAAGTGGTGGAGGCAAACCATACACAGTTTCAAATGTTGATAGGGTAGAGCCCGGTACACATTAATTGAAAGTTGAAAGGCGAGAACAAGGAACCTAAGTACAATCCCTGCAAGCACAATTAGGCACGTACAGAGGTGGTGTTCCAAGGATGTGGATTAGAGAGGGGTGTCCCAGTGTGGCGTGTGTGAAGGCCGGGGGAGTGTGACAGTTGGAACAGCCAGTGTTGCCCCCTCACCCCACCCAGAGCCCTCTCGACACTTTTGGACAATGGTCTGCGTCACGCACTCGTGTCTTGACGCAACTCAGCTCCCAGGGATCCCGACGACCCCAGCTATTAGTGTAATAGCTCTCAAGTCCTGTCTATCCAAGACAAACGAACACACATACGTGCTGGTTATCATAACTTGTATTACTATTGTAAAATCACTTCAGGCACCCTCTGTGGTTGGATTCTCAATAGTCCACTACACTATGTCGTGCAACACACGAGGGCAGAAGAAAATTTACAAGCTGGTTAACATTGTCATTGAATGACTATTTCTATTTTAGCAAATAAACAAGAAAATCGTCACTACCGCCAGCATCGGGCGCTTGACCAACAAGCCTAGTCACTCGCAGCAATATTTCCTGCATTACAAAAGTTCTTAATTCATAATGGTTTTATGCTGTCCGAGTCGCAAAACAGTGTTATTGCAACACTTAGTCACCTTGAAGAAATCTTTGTGGTAGTCGATACAGTTCTGGCTATTTAGCTGCGAGGTCCGTAGCAAATCATAATGATCGGTCCTCCCGAGGTTTCCCAACGTCAATAATCTGTCGTACTAAAAACGAGACAGTATGTCAGTTTCGGGAGCCGCTACCATTTTCTAGTACGACGATTTTTTTGGCCTTAGGTAGTAGAGTATACGTCAAAATGCGACGCTCTGTTGGGATTCATGTAGAGTTGCAAGAAAGGTTTGATGGGTTTCTTGGGAGTCTTATCGTGATACGTTTTGTGTCCCTATAGTGTCCTCATTGTCGAGGACATAACTAGACGGATTGAAGTCCCCGTTGGTGAACTTCCTTGACTGTCCTCTGGATGAAACCTGCAACAGCTGCCTACCTCCAGGGGTACTTCTAGGCGAACAGAGGTACGAGGTGGTAGGAAACTTTCCCAAAGGATTCTGTCCTGCCGCGGGAATCCAACCCGGGCCATTTCATTTGTGATCAAACTGTGTTTGTCATATGCATTACATTTTGCTGTATGTTTTTCTTGCAACCAGTTTGTTAAATATCTCTAGAACTCACGTTGTATAGACTTGAAACTTTCAAAGTCTTAAGTTTAGGCAACAACAAAAAGTATGGCTAATGAAATGTAGCCTCCCATGGTCAATTATTGCCTTTTATGTTCCAGTGTGATATCGTTTAAAGCTTCGTGCATAAACCTCGTCGTAGTGATTGGGCACCTGCCACACCTGTATATATTTTCATAAAATACCCTAATTTCAATTGTGGGTTGCGAAGCCTAATTCGATATGTTATTTTTATATATTCATTTGATTCAAGTCTTAAAATCTTACTTTTGTTAAGTGGGTAAACAGATATATTTTCATCAACAGTGTGTGACTATTGGCCCATAACCACACTTCTGCCCCCACTCCAACCATCCGACCACAATCCCCCCTAGTAATACCCCCCCCCCCAGGGAGCCGGTCGGCCGAGCGGACAGCACGCTGGACTTGTGATCCTGTGTTCGATCCCAGGCGCCGGCGAAAAAACAATGGGCAGAGTTTCTTTCACCCTATGCCCCTGTTGCCTAGCAGTAAAATAGGTACCTGGGTGTTAGTCAGATGTCACGGGCTGCTTCCTGGGGGTGGAGGCCTGGTCGAGGACCGGGCCGCGGGAACACTAAAAAAGCCCCGAAATCATCTCAAGATAACCCCCAGTAATGCCCTCACTCTCCTACCCCCCCCCAGTAATGCTCTCACTTTCCTACCCCCCCCTCCCCTCCACTAGAGCCATCCACCCTACACTCCACACTTGTACCCGGAACCCAAAACAATTGAGCGCGCGAGCGAGAGTGTGAAGGGGGTGGGGGAGGCATGCGAGCAAGGGGAGGGGGATGGAGGCGTGGGAGCCACGCTAGTAAATGACTTACCTCGCCACAGGTGGGGAGCTTCGAGTAGCGTGGGGAGCGTCCGAGGATCTTCATGTTGAATCCCATTTCCTCGGGAGTCTGGCCCTCCACAGGAAAGTTCCCTCCCCTAGGGGCGGAGAGGAGGGATGGGGAAGAGTGGGTGAGGCACAGGTGATAGCTTCCCCCTCGGCGTCTCACAGCTGGCAGGGCGACAGCAGGGAAGGAAAGTTTGGCAACACACAAATACAGGAGATGCAAGCACGTTACTGACTACCTGATAACACACTGAACTAATTATTCACAACACTCCATTTTTGTGCTCGGTTAATGAAGATTTATTTGCAACATTTTCACTTGGATCGCGAGGAACTTCTTGCTTGTTAAAATTGATTTAATATGATCCTAGGTGACTCGATTCGCTGCTACTCAACTTTCACTAGGCTTGCGCACTGCCTGTAAATGTACTACCGCACGGGACACCCTTCAAGTTTGGACCTTGTAGATCTAGTGGCAGCCAGGCTAGTGTGGAGCCTGCTGCGTTATGTGACCACTTCTACCACCTCCACTTTCCCAGTGGACGAGACGTGCTGGGTGGGACAGGGTGTGGATTGTTGGTGGCTCAAAGAGAACTTGTTAAAAAGCGTGGTGGGTAGGGCCGTGGCAGTGTGTGGATGATGGGTGGGTAGGTGTGGCTGAAAGGGTACAGCATATAAACCACGTGGCGAGCGAGTGGCTTGAAAGCTCAAGCTGTGTCAAGAACTGTACAGAAGGGAATCAGTGTGCAAAATGTGGCGCGGCTGTACAGAACAGGCTGACGTGAATGACAGGGGGACAGGGCAAGCAAGTGGAACTATTGTGACAAGGTGAACCGGGCAGTGGGCAGGTCGCGGAGAGGGAATACAAGCGGGTGGAGTTAGCTGGGTGGAGGATAAGTGAGCCGACATTATTTTTGTTTCGTTGTGGTGCGGAAGCGGGGTAGGTTAGGTTAGGTGGGGTCGTTGTGATGATGGACTACGCTGGGGTGCTCCTGATGCCTGGGGGACAACGCGTCAGTCGTTTCATTTACATCTGACAACTACCCAACCATTACGACCAACACGTTACCCCCATAACGGTACCGTCTGGCCTCTCCACCACACGCGCGCACACACACACTTAAGCTGGCTGCATAGATGGCTTTCGTCGCTCTGATTTACTAGCTGGGCGAACAGTTAGCTGAGCGATGAACTCAACTGGCTGGGGAAAATGGTAGGCTGGCCCGCTGAGCAGACGAGTGGTAGAGAGCGCGCGGTCACCTGTGGGAGGAGGAGGTAAACATGTGAGGCTCTGGGCTAGCGGGATGTGGTATACAGGTGCACACACACATCACAGTCGCTACCTACCTTATTTCTCACCGCAGTTTTATGTTTATACTTCATTCCCATATATTCATTCATTAGTGAATGCTGAGACGAAATATATTTACTAGTAAATGATTTCTTTACGAGGCAAAAGAAGCCAAACAGCAAGAAGTTTGTTGCTCAACAGATTAACATCAGTCACATAGTAAAATTACATAATTAAGTTTCGCCTGCTTGTAGCGACAACAAACGCAATTCAGGTAACAAACGTAATTCTAGCGATGTTGGCAACATTATCACGTCAGCTGTGAGCGGGACTCGGCTGAGGAGCAACACAATGTTACATCTGTATTCCCGCACAGCGCACGCGCGCTCTCTTGGGAATACACAAGTTTGTTTAGTCACTTATCATGTACCCCATACCCATGCCGTGGGCGGCGGCGGACGCCATACCCATGCCGTGGGCGGCGGCGGACGCCATACCCGTCCCGTGGGCGGCGGCGGACGCCATACCCGTCCCGTGGGCGGCGGCGGACGCCATACCCGTCCCGTGGGCGGCGGCGGACGCCATACCCGTCCCGTGGGCGGCGGCGGACGCCATACCCGTCCCGTGGGCGGCGGTGGTGATAGATCCATTACCTGGGTGATGGTGAAAAAGAGTTACAAAGGCACACAACGAGTACAGGAACTGAACCCCCCATAGTACATTCAGCTAAGCAAGTTATAATCTTGTGAAACTAGTTACACATTTTTTAATACACACATACATAGACCTATTAATTATGATATATCACTAGTCCTTATGTCAAGTCATAAGTCAAGCCCACAACAGACTTATAACAAGGCAATTTACGTATGCGGTTAGTTACAGTTACTAATACTCCTCAACAACCAAATAAGCCGCAGCTTTTCAGTCTTTGAGCCCTGGGCCCCCCTTTAGTAAACATTCAACGCAGGGCCACCTTTACCAAACATTCAACGTTGGTCCCCCTATAGCTAACATTCAACGCTGGGGCCCCCTTTAGTAAACATTCAGCGCTGGGTCATCTTTACCAAACATTCAACGCTGGGCCCCCTTTACCAAACATTCAACGCTGGTCCCCCCTTTACCAAACATTCAACGCTGGTCCCCCCTTTACCAAACATTCAACGCTGGTCCCACCTTTACCAAACATTCAACGCTGGTCCCCCCTTTACCAAACATTCAACGCTGGGCCCCCTTTACCAAACATTCAACGCTGGGCCACCTTTACCAACATTCAACGCTGGGCCACCTTTACCAAACATTCAACGCTGGGCCACCTTTACCAAACATTCAACGCTGGGCCACCTTTACCAAACATTCAACGCTGGGCCACCTTTACCAAACATTCAACGCTGGGCCACCTTTACCAAACATTCAACGCTGGGCCACCTTTACCAAACATTCAACGCTGGGCCCCCTTTAACAAACATTCAACGCTGGTCCCACCTTTACCAAACATTCAACGATGGGCCACCTTTACCAAACATCTGATAGCTAAACTTTTAAGCTCAGAAAATTACTAAGCTAGCCTCTGAATTTTTTTCTTAATAGGTCTTATAGATAATTCTTGTAGTAATCTTCGTTATCGCCATTAACCACTATACCACTATCTTTTTCTGCGTTACGCTCGCTCACTTCTCTCTCTCTCCTCGGAACCTGTCCTCTTAAAAATAACGTCGCTTTTGGCCGTTTGCCCGTAAGGCCGAAAGTGGACGTAATTTGAAAATGAAAAAAAAAAAAATGAAAATAAATTTGGGATTTTTTTTTCATCGACAGTAAGTTAAGGGTCTTCTGGTAGGTTAGGTGGGGAGGAAATTCTCGATTTCAAAACGTTAATTGAAAGTTTCCTCTTTTAACCTTACCGAGTAAGCCGGACGACTCAAAACAGAAAACGGGACAGTACGTCACTTTTGTGAGTCGATTTCATTTAAAATTACGTCCATTTTTGGCCATAGCGCGCATACGAGCGAAAAGCGACGTTATTTTTAAGCGGACGGGTTGCTCTAGGGGCTTACTGGAGCGCGTAGCTTGATGGGGGTGCTTGTGTAGAGTGGAACAAGTACATGCACATAACACCTTTGGGTATGGCAGCTGATAAGACCATGGTGGTGGCGTTTTTGTTTTACTAACGAACTGGAGTACTTGTGCTTGCACCTTGTGAAGAGAGGGGAGGGGCTTAATTCTGCTTGAAGGTACCTATTGAAGGGAAGGGGGTTATAACTGCTTGAGGCCTGGTCAGAGATCGGCCGCGGGGACCTTATGATATCCCCGGAATCAACGCAAGTTAAGACTGCACCTAGCGAAGGTTAGGGACGTGTCTTGCTTGCACCTAGCAAACGGAAAGGGAAACACGTCTGCTTGAACCACCAATACCGAAATCGTATTGCATATCCAATAAGAAATAATGTCTATAGATCTGCTACCGTCTAACGTTTAAGATGAGCTCCATCTCGTGGCTACACAACACACTGCCACATCTATAACCCAGGAATCTGCTCTTTCCCGTGGCCTATCGCGCAGGGGTGCCAGACGTGCGTGTCTGGCGAGAGCAACAGCAAACATTTTTGTAGAGGGAGGGGATACGGTTGCTGCCATTAGGGTGGACTAAGAGCGCCGCCAGTCACAATGTTGTGCACCACGGAGAAAGTGTTACTAACCCTTCCCCCTTCCCCCTCCCCCTTCTCCTGCGTCCAGAAACTTTTCCACCTTCTCACCTCGTTGCCTCCTGACCTACTCCATCTCGCCCTTAACAAGATCACCTTCACCTTTGCATTTCTAGCCACTGATAAGTGTCCATTCGTGTGTGAAATGGCGAGTGTGTTTGTATTGTGTGTTAAGATCCTAGGTGTGTGACTGTGTTCCTAAGGTGTTTAGACTGTTTCCTAACCTTTTATCTTAGATAAGCGGACTTGTGGTGCTTGGGAAGTGGTAGTTTCGTCACCTGGTTTTGCCTATAGGGTCGAGGGTTAGGTAGCAAGACCTGTCTTCTCAACATTTTAAAGTTTATTTCAAATTTTTTTTTGTCATGTTTACATTTTAATTTGTGTATAGAGAGTCGACTTGAACATCCCTTCATCTACCTATTATATTTCAAAATTTTACACAGAAGTAGTTCTTTCATACAACGCTGAGATTTATTTATCCTAATTTCCAAATAGTACCCTATTTTATCAATTTCTTTTTGAATCCTCAATGTCTATCCTGTTCTCCATACTATTTCACTCCATTGT
>WNGS01072847.1:4158851-4172497 GCA_020271785.1 Procambarus virginalis | reverse complement strand
TATTTGTCCGTACAGAGGAAAAAATGCATTATATCATTACTGCATGAAAAGCAGTAACGTAGATGGAACAAATGCACATTAAATCAACACACTAGTGTAGTTGATGTTAATGACCAAAGGTTTGTACTCACCTAGTTGTACTTTCGGGGGTGAGCTTTGGCTCTTTGGTCCCGCCTCTCACCTTAATATACTGGTGTAACAGATTCCTGAGCTTCTCGAGCTCTATCATATCTACATTTGAGACTGTGTATGAAGTAGCCTCTGCCACACACCACTTCCTAGTGCATTCCTTTACTAACAACTTAGAAAGAACTTTTTCCACTGTTAATCTTTCTGTAGCTCATTTGGGTACTCAGCTTTCACCCGTGTTCCCTTGTGCGTGTACCACCCGTGTTACATAATCCATCCTGGTCTATCATGTCAATTCCCCTACCCTTTGTGTGTGTGTATGTACGTACAGTGTGTGCGTAAGTGTACGTACAGTGTGCGTAAGTGTACGTACAATGTACGTAAGTGTGGCTAAGTGTACGTACAGCGTGCGTAATTGTACGTACAGTGTGCGTAAGTGTACGTACAGTGTGCGTAAGTGTACGTACAGCGTGCGTAAGTGTACGTACAGCGTGCGTAAGTGTACGTACAGTGTGCGTAAGTGTACGTACAGTGTGCGTGTGTGTACGTACAGTGTGCGTGTGTGTACGTACAGTGTGCGTGTGTACGTACAGTGTGCGTGTGTGTACGTACAGTGTGCGTGTGTGTACGTACAGTGTATGCGTGTACAGTGTGCGTATCAGTGCACCTAGTACGCTCCTATCCCAATATTATGACACCGCCTGACACGACGCTGCGCGCGACTCTTTCCCAGGGGGTGGGCCGTGTGCATTCACTCGGCTTGTGTAATCTTTGTATATATAAGTACGTGTTTATTCATATTTACAGCTTTATTCTTACAATAATAATAATAAAATGCTGCTATTGGTAAATTTTTTACTCTTTGCCAGATGCTCGAGTCTCTACGTTCAGTCAAAGGCGAGAGGTTGATGGGTAAGGTTTTAAAGCATTTTTTCCCAGGCGACTAATCAGGATGTCACTATACAGTTTGCTGTTTAATTGTACTTATTCAGAAATATATGGCGTACCTGCTTCGGCGTATGGAGAAGGGCTACTATTCCATAAGTGCCTTTTTGTTTACTGGCACTAACTATATTCCAGTAGGTTTATGAATATTTAAATAACGGCTACTAATTATCTTGTTTTGTTAGCTGACAAGGACATTCTTTTATATCTCAACAGTAGGAACACATTGGCAAATAGGAAAATAGCTGCTATGTTGATTTAATATATAATCTATATTATTTACGATCATGGGTTTGTGTATCACGTGAGCGCATAAACGGCACTATCTAGTATCATCAGCACACATTAACCAAAGATGTGCACGCGACGCCATACATGAAGGTGTAGGGTCGTGTGCACTCAGTTTGTTTAATGTTTTTATCTATCATAAGTGGAATCGAGTGAGGGCCCCGCTGCCCATAAATGCTAGTAGACACAGATAACAGGCGCGTTACATCACCATTACCACTGTAGTTTACCTCCGTCAGTATCTCCTGGACTCCACTCCAACCCCAGCTACCTCTCCCATTTCTACCCTTGTATACTGAATTCCAACTTTCCAACCATACAGCGTCGAAGCCTCATCCCTTGTTGACTGTCGAAGCAAATATTATCCCTGACATTTCGTCTCATCCGTCACCAGGATTTATTTCAAGTCGTACAATTCGTCAGCGGTCGTATCTTTAGTTACGATATTGATGGTAGAAATGCCGACGGACTCTTGAAACCTAACTGTGAAATCCCTTAGTAGTCACTCCACCCCTCTTCAGATCTTCCAGTAGTTGTCCCTGCCAGACGTCCCATAGGAGCACAGTAATCCCTCCTGAACAAAGACGGGGCGTGACATCTCGTCTGCTATGGACAGTGTCAGTATCGGTGGCGACAGCACGAGGATTATGGTCACCAATGAATTAGTCGACCCAGCTTTCGTCCCCGGCGAGGACGAACCAACCTATTTCCATGACGGCTCAGCCGCTGTTCAGGTGAGAAAGGTTGAATTTTAGCATAATCTTAGTTGATTGATCGATAATTTAGTGCTGTGACGACCAGGTTGTTAGCGCAGGCTGGCAGAGTCGGTATTCAATAAAAAAAAATACAGAAGACGATCGGGCAAAAAAAATTAGTCGGTAGCCTGTTGACGTAAGAAAAAATTCAAATGAGACACTATTGAGATGAGTAAAGTTGCTCAGGTAAAGTAGACCCAGCACGAGTTGATCAAACGAGCTGACCTAATATTTAGGCAATCACCACCGTTGTTCAAGTGGCCATTGGTATTAGTCGGTAGTTTCGGCACTTCAAGTTGATAAAATACGGCAAGGCCATTATCAAGGTTGGCGGGAGCCAAGCACTGATATACCAGCCCTTGAGAACGGTAATATATGCACGAAAGCTCTCTAAATTAACATGTTTTTCTTTAACGTGTAGCTGAAACAAGCATTAGGTTTTATATAAAATACACTGCAAATCTGACAAACTAGGTGAACATCTGAGCCAGAATTTATAAAGCATTTGTGTTTCAACTTAGGAAACCTGTACATCTTTAAAGTCCTGGGGGCTTTGTTTGCATTTATACAACAGTCTACGAGCTTTGGCCTCACACGCGTGCTGTCGCCTGCAGTTCGAGTCTCCTAGAGCCCGGGTGAATGGAATGAGTCATCACACACAGAAATCACAATTACGTGATGCATCAAATGAACAAATCCACAGCGTCTGGGATGCTCACGATCGCAGGTTCGAATCCTCGTCACGGCCCTTGTGGATTTGTTCATGGAATGAGTCATTATACCATTACATCCACGGGAGTATGGTAAACAATTGATATGACTGGGTGTGGATCGCCTAATTCTCCTGTGCTCGAGAGGCAGCCCGCGGGAAGGCAAGTTGCATTGGGTAGCGGTTAGCTGCCTGGGAATAGTTCCCTTTTAAGGCAAGCTCAGTAGTGCAGTTGATAGAGCGACTGTCTCCCGTGCTGGAGGTCGCGTGTTCGAGGCTCCTATTACCCAGGTGAATTAAATGAAAGGCCACCCAGGCCACGATATATTCACCACGATATAAGGCCACGCCACGCCATATAAGGCCAGAGGCCACAATATATTCACCCAGGTGAATATATCGATATGGTAGTATCGATATATTTTTTTAATATACTCATATAAGGACAAGTCGGCAATTGCAGATTACTCAAGTAACAATTTTGTTCAGAAATAGTAAAGTAATTAACAAAAAAATTAGATTAGGAACTGTTTTTTAAATTGTTTAATGTCGTATAAAAGAGATACTGTAGGAGGAGGGCTCGGCGAAGCTGACCGAAGGAGAACGATATTTGAATATTACGGTATTTCCTCGTATATTGTGAGATAAACTGAGACAGGAAAGAGGAATATCTCCCCTGATTGAACATTATTTAGTAAAATAGCATTATTAAAGCACATTGGAGTTTTATGTTACTATTATTTCAAAACATATCTGCATTTTATACAGACGCAGAGTGTTGGGATATGGGAACACCAGCTAGGCTTTATGAAAACGGTGACGAGTTTAATCTTTGTTAATTACGTCGCTGTATATTATTGATAATTCAAATAGAGCAAGTTGTAATAATTAAAACACTCTTTTTCTGATAGAGAAATTACTGACTCGACGACCTGAAAGCACCTGTATAAAAAGCCATGATTTGTTCAGATCTGAAACTTGTGTTCATGGGCAACACCACACGTCCACCAGACTATGCGACACAGTGGTTGCAAGGATCAGGTTGGGTTACCGTTACCTGTGGTAGGTGGCTACAGGTGACGGATCTCCTAATCCTGAGCACTCCAGGTGCAAACTCTGTGAGCAGGAACTGCGGGCATGATCTCCCACACTACATCACCGAATGATGCCCAGTTATTGCACCATTCAGACCCGTTGGTATGAGGTACCTGAAGCTTTGCAATTACTTCATTCACTCTCGTGTTCTTAAGGATATCCTCATATTGCATCCAAATTTACCAGTGCAGACTACTTATCACATGCCTCTGTATGACTAACCATCCTGTGTGATGGAGATTTTTAGCATCACGTAGCTAGTTTTTTTTTTTGACACTGTACTCCCCTTCATAGTCTAGGGTAGCTGCACAAATGCAGATGTACCTAAATGCGTTAATAAAAAAATGACAATTCGGCCACGAGTTACTAGCTTAGCTCGTATCAATATAGTGAGGATGACTGCTTTGGGATATAATGATCTGGGAATGAGGCCTTAAATTTGATTAGCCTCTTAATATTTGCCATTGTTATTCACAGTTCTTACTAGCCACCGTAACTCACTCGGGTTATTATTATAAGCACCATAAATCTCGTGTCTATTTCTTAGTTTATTTTCCTTGATAATGACACTTCCTGTAATTAGTTTGTTGGTAATAGAGAGTAAGTACACTGCCTGTCTGGCGTCAAAGTATTGACCACTATTACGATACCCATAAAACTGATAAGAGAAGAGAGATGTCTTCCGTTCTGATAGCGACTTGTAGTTTGAGATACCACCAGCTCACTAGAGCGCTAGGAGACTTTATCTCTATAGTTTACCGAGAGTTCACACAGGCCAGACGCCGCTAAGCTGCGTACAGCACATTTATAAATGACTCGCAATAGCTCACGCATGGCGTTTGTTTGTGATCATGAAACGTCATCAGTTAAATGATGGACAGCGTGTATAACGTACATGTATGTTAAGCAGTCCCCGTGGCGAAGTGGTAACACACTTTCGCGTTTGGCCTGGGTTCGTATCCTGGCCGGGGATAGATTTACTGGGTACCAATCCTTAACTGTAGCCTGTTACACGATTTGGCGGGTCGTATTCCAGGGAAAATTAGGATCAAGGATTTGTCCGAAACGTTCGGCGTGCTATTGGCTGTAAAAGAATGTAAGGGCTCTGGTATATATAAATTAAAAAAAAATGAGGCACAGATGAGTTGGATAGACCACTGCTAAATTGTATTCTGGACCTCAACTAGTTTAAAAAAAAAAGGAACTACCATAGGAATGAAAGATCTTCAATGTTGCACCAATATTTGAAAATGTGACAGACGCACCCACTAATATTACTAAGAGATAATCAATGAAATAACCAAAGCTGGCACACTTAAATTTGGAAGCCTCGGAAAGGAATACGCAGCTCTGAAGTGGAGTTTATATCCCATATGGGATATGGGCTATGGAGTCCATTCTGAAGTGGATGGAGTCCATTCATGCCCATATAGATATGGGCATGAATGACAAAAAAGTTATGAGTTTGAAACGAGGTCGATACCAAAACTGTATGGACTAACCTATAAGTTGTTGTTGTTAAAGATTCGCTACCTGGAACAAAAAGTTCCAAGTAACACGGGTTATGGTGAGCCCGTAGGATTAAAACCTATAAGAGACTGGGGAAGCTGAATGCCATCACCCGTATTCCGTCTCGAGGAGACGGAATACGGGTGATATGACAATGGCATACACGATTGTGAATGGGAATAATTTGATAATACTGTTTCAAGCAAATACAAAATGGCTTTCACAAGACTCAGAAAAAGCGTAAGTAGTGCTAACTGGGATACTTATGAAAGAGTAGGAGAGAGACACTCGAGGCACTCTCTGATACAGCGATATTTAACACTGTGTGTCTTATAACAACGTTGTTAAACACTCGGCCAATGGGACTACTAAGTAGAAATAAGTACACCCCCCTCTTCTCCTTTATATTCATGCGATATTGTTATTTTCTTTAATTAAATCAAATTAAAAATTCTTCATGTTTTAAGAATAAATTTCAGCTGATAACACGTTATTAAATTCAGTGTGGGCGACGAAGCACCCGACCCAGGGTGGTGAAAGTGGTTTGGCATGGCAATGGTGATAATGGTAGTCGTGGTAGTAGTAAGATGGTAAAAGGTGGTAGTAGAGATGATCACGTGCTGCAAAGTAGTAATACTAAACAATAACAGGCATTGTTCCACCGATATTTTTTTTCCAGGTCGGGGTTCAATCCCAGACTATCCAAGTGGATGGGCACCATTCCTTTCCCCCCGTCCAATCCCAAATCCTGCTCTTGACCCCTTCCAAGTGCTATACAGTCGTAATGGCTTGGCGCTTTCTCCTGACATTTTCCTCCCTCCCCGCCTGCTTCACCTCTGAGCTCTGTTTGCATATCTTACCCCCCCCCCACAAGATGTAAGAAGAATAGAGGCTGGTGGGGGGGGGGTTATTTTGAGATGATTTCGGGGCTTAGTGTCCCCGCGGCCCGGTCCTCGACCAGGCCTCCACCCCCAGGAAGCAGCCTGTAGTAGCTGTCTAACTCCCAGGTATCTATTTACTGTCAAGTAACAGGGGCATCAGGATGAAAACATTTTGCCCATTTGTCTCCGCCTCCTCCGGGGATCGAACCCGGAACCTCAGGACTACGAATCCGAAACGCTGTCCACCCAGCTGTCAGGCGCCATAAACTGCTCCCCCCCCCCCTTTGTTGGAAGCAAAACCAGTAAGGTGCAGCATGGGGTATGGGGAAAACGGACCATTTGCCACTCCGTCAAAAATCCAACTTCCAAACTTAACCAAAACTTAGACGCGCACGTGTGTGTGTGTACTTACCTATCTGTACTTACCTATCTGTGCTTGCAGGATCGAGCATTGACTCTTGGATCCCGCCTTTCCAGCTATCGGTTGTTTACAGCAATGACTCCTGTCCCATTTCCCTATCATACCTAGTCTTAAAGTATGAATAGTATTTGCTTCCACAACCTGTTCCCCAAGTGCATTCCATTTTTCCACTACTCTCACGCTAAAAGAAAACTTCCTAACATCTCTGTGACTCATCTGAGTTTCCAGTTCCACCCATGTCCCCTCGTTCTGTTATTATTACGTGTGAACATTTCATCTATTTCCACTTTGTCAATTCCCCTGAGTATTTTATATGTCCCTATCATATCTCCTCTCTCCCTTCTTTTCTCTAGTGTCGTAAGGTTCAGTTCCTTCAGTCGCTCTTCATATCCCTTCCCTCGTAACTCTGGGACAAGCCTCGTCGCAAACCTCTGAACCTTCTCCAGTTTCCTTATGTGTTTCTTCAGGTGGGGGCTCCATGATGGCGCGGCATACTCTAAGACGGGTCTCACGTATGCAGTGTAAAGCGCCCTAAAAGCCTCCTCATTTAGGTTTCTGAATGAAGTTCTAATTTTCGCCAGTGTAGAGTACGCTGCTGTCGTTATCCTGTGTGTATGTGTGTGTGTGTGTGTGTGTGTGTGTGTGTGTGTGTGTGTGTGTGTGTGTGTGTGTGTGTGTGTGTGTGTGTGTGTGTGTGTACACACTTGCAGTGTCTGGATAGTGTTGAATCTCTTGTAAACTGTTTACGGACGTGTCCTTCACCACTACTGCTGGTTCCTTCTCCACCACCATCACTGCCCTCCACAAAACCACTACCACCACCTCTACCACCACCTCTTCCACCACCACCACCTCAATAACCACAGCTGGAAGCTGGAAATGCAAACGAGCCGCTTAGCATACCCGGAACATACCTGGAGAGGATTTCGGGAGTTCTACTGCCCTGCCTGACCTGGGGCCAGGCCGGGGAGTTACCCGGTGATAACTTAAGCGGTGATAACTTGGTTCAACAGGCTGTTGCTTGGAGGCCCACATATCCACTACAACCCGGTTGGTCCGGCACTTTTTGCAAGAACCTGTGTAAGTGCATCTTGAAAATCATCCACCTTTGTTCCGGCAATATTTCTAATGCTTGCTGGGAGGGTGTTGAACAGCTGTGGACCTCTGATGTTCAGATAGTGTTCTCTGATTGTGCCTGTGGCACCTCTACTCCTCACTGGTCCTATTCTACATTCCCATCGGTATCTTAGCGACTATCCTTACCTGTTCAGGTGGTTAACACGTGAAATGCGCGGGAAGAAGTTGTGGAAGTTGCCTCCGTTCAAAACTTTAAGGCCAGATTCGAGAAAGAATTTGAATGTCAGAATGATTACATTTGTATTGCAACACGTACAACAAGGCAAGAAGGCTGGGCATGCGGAGCTAGACCTCACTTTCCTGTAGACACTGATAGGTAGGTCGCTACCAGTACCACCGCTACCACCATCTCCAGCACCACCCCAAGCACCAACCTCACCACCCCCACCACCACCCCCTAGCACCACCACCACCTCCACCCCCACCACCACCACTACCAGCACCACCCCACCACCACCCTCAGCACCACTACCACCACCACCACCACTACCACCACTACCACCACTACCTCCACCCCCAGCACCACCACTACCAGCACCACCCCCACCACTACCACCACCACCGACCCCACCACCACTACCACCACCACCACCCCACCACCACCCCCACCACCACCACCACCACCACCTACCACCACCACAGCGTCGTTCGAAACACCACATTCATCCCCCACAATCAGTAAATACACTACACACAAAGGAGTTTTAAGAAATGTATGTATTAACCGCCGAACACTGCGCGAGGCTCCAAGATACACTCCGGTCAGTTCGTCCCAATCATCCGGGAACAGTAGTAAGCGAGAGGGAGTTGAGGGGGAGTGGGACCGAAGGGGTTAAAGGGAGGGGGGGGGACGCGTGCCCAGTGTTTGGTCTGTCGGGGGGGAGGGGGGAGAAGAAAGGGTCAGGTATACACAGTGAGAAGAAGGAGGGGGAAGGAGTTTACACAGTGGGTTGTGGGGGGGGGAGGGGTTGACCAGGAAGGAGACCACATGGCTCGCTCAGGTGACCCCCAGCACCACTCAGGTGACCCCCAGCACCACTCAGGAGACCCCCAGCGACACTCAGGTGACCCCCAGCACCACTCAGGTGACCCCAGCACCATTCAGGTGACCCCCAGCACCACTCAGGTGACCCCCAGCACCACTCAGGTGACCCCCAGCACCACTCAGGTGACCCCCAGCACCACTCAGGTGACCCCCAGCACCAATCAGGTGACCCCAGCACCATTCAGGTGACCCCCAGCACCACTCAGGTGACCCCAGCACCACTCAGGTGACCCCCAGCACCACTCAGGTGACCCCCAGCACCACTCAGGTGACCCCCAGCGACACTCAGGTGACCCCAGCACCATTCAGGTGACCCCAGCACCATTCAGGTGACCCCAGCACCATTCAGGTGACCCCAGCACCATTCAGGTGACCTCAGCACCATTCAGGTGACCCCAGCACCATTCAGGTGACCCCAGCACCATTCAGGTGACCCAGCACCACTCAGGTGACCCCCAGCGCCACTCAGGTGACCCCCAGCGCCACTCAGGTGACCCCAGCACCACTCAGGTGACCCCAGCGCCACTCAGGTGACCCCAGCGCCACTCAGGTGACCCCCAGCGCCACTCAGGTGACCCAAGCACCACTCAGGTGAACCCCAGCACCACTCAGGTGACTCCAGCACCATTCAGGTGACCCCAGCACCACTCAGGTGACCCCCAGCGACACTCAGGTGACCCCCAGCACCACTCAGGTGACCCCCAGCACCACTCAGGTGACCTCAGCACCATTCAGGTGACCCCAGCACCATTCAGGTGACCCCAGCACCATTCAGGTGACCCCAGCACCATTCAGGTGACCCCAGCACCACTCAGGTGACCCTAGCACCACTCAGGTGACCCCAGCGCCACTCAGGTGACCCCAGCACTACTCAGGTGACCCCAGCACCACTCAGGTGACCCCCAGCACCACTCAGGTGACCCCCAGCACCACTCAGGTGACCTCAGCACCATTCAGGTGACCCCAGCACCATTCAGGTGACCCCAGCACCACTCAGGTGACCCCAGCACCACTCAGGTGACCCCAGCACCACTCAGGTGACCCCAGCACCACTCAGGTGACCCCAGCACCACTCAGGTGACCCCCAGCACCACTCAGGTGACCCCCAACGCCACTCAGGTGACCCCAGCACCACTCAGGTGACCCCCAGCACCACTCAGGTGACCCCTTCTCCTCCACCTTGACCTCGCCTCACCCCGGCCTCAACGGAACGGAAATGGCCATTGTATCCTGCTTGCTTGACCGGAAGTGTGTACTGTTCCCACCTACCTATTCACTGTTCAATGGATTACAAAGCAAGAACAGAGTCCTGGCTGTTACAGTGGTCAGTGTACCATAACCTCCTGTGCGAGTCTTGGGATCTTGCATGATAAAGTATGCCTATTGCAACTTTGCTGGAGCCAGTAGCTTGTTGCAAACTTCATTTTTACTTAGTCGTTGTCGCCTCGAAATGAACACCTTCCTTACGGGTGTGTGCTGGAGCTGGGCGAGGCCGCAACACACACCAGTAGCACACATCTATATATACAATAGAGACATAAGAGAATATTGCTTCCACAGCCACGTTGTAGACACAATTGAACATTGTCTCCTCCACTGGTGCGGACATCATAGTGCCAGAATCACTTTCGAACAAGAACTCCCAGACCTCGAAGTACCCATCACCGCCCTCGAAGTACCCATCACCATCGAGTATATATTATGAACCAGTCATCTCATTACATATAAAAGTACCAAGTATTTGTATATGTAATTTATGTATGGCACAATACCAAGACCGTCCATTCCACCAGTCGTGTCCCCGGAGTCCGCCTGCGAAGTCGGGCTTCCTTCGTCGGCCGATCTTACCGTCCAGACAATTGGAACTGTGGCTGCATCTAATTTAGCGTCGAGGCAACAATTGAAGGAGTCTTGTTATAATTGCATCTAGCGCGAGGCCACATAATTGACCATGTGTTTCATGTTTTCTTTTTAGGGGTCTGGGTTCGAAGCTAACCAGCTCGCCTTGACAAAAATTATCCCCGGCAATTGTTAGTCCTGAAATATCGTATGATTGAGCGTGACGCAAAGTGGTTTTGGTGATTACACACGTGTAGTTATGTGTTGGGGCGTGCTTGGTCAGGTGTGGGGCGAGGGTTGGCAGATGGTCGTGCTTGGTCAGGTGTGGGGCGAGGGCTGGCAGATGGTCGTGCTTGGTCAGGTGTGGGGCGAGGGCTGGCAGTGGTCGTGCTTGGTCCGGCAAGGTGTCGTTGTACACAAACACTGCAGCTGTAAGGGTCAACTGGTCCAGCCTCCTCCAAGTCAGCAGCTCAGGTGTAAGGAATGAGCCGGGTCAGCGGCGCCGGCGTTGAGACAAGCAGTTGTGTGCATGTACAACACATGTACAACTGTGTACAACATCTCGGGTAGGCTGATGAACAACTCTACAAGAAGTTATTACATGTTCACCCTGATGCCCCCTGTTACCTAGCACTAAATAAGTACCTGGGAGTTAGACAGCTGCTACGGGCTGCTTCCTGGGGGTGTGTAACAAAAAGGAGGCCTGGTCGAGGACCGGGCCGCGGGGACGCTAAGCCCCGAAATCATCCCAAGATAACCTCAAGATAAGATAATACTAGCAAGTACTCGCTGGCAACGTTTGTGTTTTTACTAGACTCATTGTAACACGAAATTCAATTATCATAATTATTTCCTCATAATTATATGGTGTTTATTCCTAATTAGTTGACCTTAATTGCATATTATTGTAATCAGATGTAGCCACAAATATTTAGGGAAAGGTTTGTACTCACCTACTTGTGGGGAAAGAACCATGGCTCTTGGGTCCCGCCTCTCAACTCTAAATAGACTATTGTGTGTGTGTTTTTCCCCGGAAAAAAAAATGCATTCTCTAGCCTAATGTTGTCAATATATTCTCATAACTCTCTTTGTCTACCTACAAACGTACGAACCCAAGCAACCCACCCAACTTATGGAGGCAGATGCACAGAAATCGTCAGTATTACGGTTATCTTGAGATGATTTCGGGGCTTTTTAGTGTCCCCGCGGCCCGGTCCTCGACCAGGCCTCCACCCCCAGGAAGTAGCCCGTGACGGCTGACTAACACCCAGGTACCTATTTTACTGCTAGGCAACAGGGGCATAGGGTGAAAGAAACTCTGCCCATTGTTTCTCTCCGGCGCCCGGGATCGAACCCGGGACCACAGGATAACAAGTACAGTGTGCAATCCTTGATACCTTGAGGATACCTTGAGATGCTTCCGGGGCTTAGCGTCCCCGCGGCCCGGTCATCGACCAGGCCTCCTGGTTGCTGGTCCGCTCGGCCGACCGCCTCCCTAAACTGTAAACTGCTTTAAACTGTACTAACACATCACATTTGTTAACGGCTTGGTCGACTCGGTAAACAGAAATATGAGGATATCCAGACACTAACCTTGTGGGTGCTGTGGGAGCGTGTGGGAGGGAGTGCTGGTGCTCACTCTCCCACGTAAGCATCACCCCCCCCCCTCCCATGGTGAACAGGTACACTTGAGGTGTTTATAAAAGTTTCTTGTAAGTTTGTTGGTAATTTCCGCCCCCCCCCCTCCCGTGTGTTTAAAAGTAGGGTGTTTAAAGGCTGTGAGTGTTAATTGACTCGTCTCCTAGCGTGTTTATTGTTTGCCTACTTCTCAAGGGGGTTATTTAACCCTGAGTGTAATTAGATGCGTTATAAAATATACAAATAATATCCCTACTAATTAACCTTTGTAATCTGAGCCTTTTTGTTGTATATCATTTTACTATACCATTATTGCATTGTCATATTGTCTGGCTTCCTAAAGAATATTTTCAGTGTGCAGATATGGAACAAGTTTTATTATTTTCCAAAGGTATTTTATCACATTAGAACTGCAGGACCTGTGATTTAGTTTTTGTTTTGCTACTGTGTTTGGTGAATATGGAATTGTAGGAGAGTGGACGTAATGCGTAAGTGGACGTAGTGCGTAAGTGGACGTAGTGCGTAAGTGGACGTAGTGCGTAGTGGACGTAGTGCGTAAGTGTGCTGCGTGTGTGTGGCTGCTTCAGTCAAGTCCAGCGAGGTTGGGGGAAATCTGAGAGGGGGCGTCGACGGTTGGGGTCACGTTCATGAAAAGTTCATTTGGGTTGTCGACCTTAATTGTGTTCAATGATGCACTGAAACCAGACACACTGTATCTCACAATGCCACCTATTATACTTGTCATCATCTCTGAACGTTCACTTGAGGCTTTTTCGTTAATTGTTGTGTTTTATTAGCTTCGTTATGGATATTTTGTCCCTCGACTTTGTATAATGTTTAACTTTTGGCTTAGCAATGTAGATTTCTCTGTTCAGTGTTTCTGTGCATTCCCAGAGGGAAAGTGGGTCAGTGGAGAAAGTCAGATTGGCTTTTTTCGTAAATATATTGGAATTATTTCTTTATTTTGTAATGTGTGTGGCTGAGGTGGTGAGTCAGTGTGTCTGTGCTACAGCCTCCTGGGTGGCCACAGCGCTGGCATCATTCACAGTGTCTCTGTATAGTAAACAGAGAATATCTGTAGGTCTGGGGGCTTGATGATTGTTGGTCTTCTCTGAGTTGATGGTCCGATTGGGGGTCTGGCCGATTGGGGGTCTGGCCGATTGGGGTCTGGATTGGGGGGGGGTGTCACGGGATGGTATAGGCTTAGGGACGTGCGCACTTTCCTTGTATATAACCAATAAACAAGGAAAGTGTT
>WNGS01072847.1:4115761-4148739 GCA_020271785.1 Procambarus virginalis | reverse complement strand
TACTTGCTAGTGTTTCAAAAATTCATAATGTTAAATGTGCACTAAACTTTAAATGTGGCATTCTGCTGGATTAACTCACTTCTGGTGATAATTATGAAGCCATTCTTGTCTAATAGCCATTCTTGTCTGAAGCCTCTGCCAAGACTAGCAGTAAGTGTTTTATCCCAGCTTTAAGTATTCAGTCACTCGCCATGAGAAGTGATAGTTCTTACCAGACCTAGGTTCATGTATCTGAAACAGTTTAAAATGAATATTTTAATTAAAAAATGTAGTCTTCCCCCCGCCCCATGCAGTGGGGGGGGAGACCCCCCCAGTATTTTAAGCAGAAGCATTCTGGAATCTGAATAGTAGTAGTAGTAGGCATCCATCAGTCTCAGGAGACTATGGAGTGGCGCTCTGGTTGTCGGTCTGGAGTGGCCTCACCAGGGCGCAAAGCCAGGGTAGGTTGAATCGGGGGAGAAGCTGTTACCCAGGCAGCAGGTCCCCCCTCTCCACGGCGCTGAAAGTCTCCAATGGAAAGGCATACGCCAATACGATTGGTTCCAGCGCCGTCGCAGGAACTGTGAGTTCCGGGGTTGACCTCGAAGGTGATGAAGAAGGGCACAGGGACCTCCAACCCCGAGACTGCCGTGGTCGGGGCCGGAGAAGAACCACCCCAACAAGGGCAAGAACGACCCCAGCCTCCTGAAGCAGAGCCTGAGGCCGCACGAGCCCCAGGAGGTGGACGTCTGGGTCCCGCACCTACGGGTTCCAGACAGAGATCGTCACAGCCCCCCTTCACCCGAGGCCGGCCTCCTTCAGGACAAAGTAGAAGGAAGAGTGATAATTATTAAATACAACAATTATTATTATGATAATTATTATAATTTAAAATATTTAATAATTATCACTCTTATCTTTATAAATAAATATTTAATAATTATCACTTATCTGAAAAGTAATACCAATTTAAGACTAAAAGAGTGAATATAAATTTAACCCTGGTGCAACAGTTATTAGACCTTTCAGACCAGTTGGCATGAGGTACCTGGAGCTATTTACAATTACTTTATTCATTCTCGTATTCTTGAAGATATCCTCACAGTGTACCCAAAATTTGCCAGTGCAGGCTACTAAACGTATGGCCCTGTATGACTAACCATCCTGGGAGATGGAGACTAATTACCACTGCTACCTTACTCAATCTTGTGTCGATATCCTCAAAATGCTTCTGGAGTCTGCCAGTGCAGACTGCCCATCACATGCCTCTGTATGACTAACCATCCTGTGTGATGGGAATTTTTTAGCATCACCTAGTTAGCTTTTTCGACACACTGTACTCTATTTCATATAGTCTAGGATAGCTGCACTAATGCAGATGTACCTCATGTATTAATAAAGAAAAAAAGCAACAGTAGGTTAATAAGACAAGCCAAGGTAAACATTCAAGAAATTTACCATCTTCGTGATAATTACACGAGAAAGTTAAGCAGGATATTTGTTTCAAAGTTAGTCATCTTATGATATCCGCCAAGAAAATAATTTAGTTTACTTTTTTTTACATTAGAGTAAAAACTTAACAGCCTGTTAAATGTACAGTTAACATTTCCCTCTTAACTAACAGGAATAAAAACAGTCACCGTGCATGGTGATACTGTGTATTACCAAACTACAACTTTGAACGGTTAAAGCAATCCACTGTGGGGGGGGGGGAGTGTCCGGAGACTAGCATCTGACTTTTACTAAAGGCGCGTTTGTCAAGCGCCTGGCTGCCTTGTGGAGACCCCCGGTGTGGAGACCCCCGGGGCGCTGACAACTACCGGTTTATAATGGTGCAATTATCTTTCAGGTGTAATGCCCAGGACAAATTATTCAGTCTACTTGTTACATTAGGACTATTTACATAACTACTGAAATCATGATCGATACAATGTATTGAAATGCTACTCTTAAAGGCAATTTTATAGTTAATATATACGTCAGGAAGTTACATAACTACCGTTAATTGTAAAACACAGATTAACACCATGAATGGACATCTTAAAAAAGGCAACAGAACGTAGTTCATGGTTTGTAGAATATTTCACTACTTATTAGTACTAGGAGGACATCTCTAGCCTGCTGAATTTAAGTAGTCATGTTATTAAAATGTTTTAAATTTATATTTGAATTTGTAGTGTTAACTATTAACTCCACTGTACACTTAAAGTTATAATAAATATTTAACCGAATGTTTAAGGTTGAAACCAGACGTTAAGGGCTAGCCTCTCGCATGATACAAGTGGGGTAGAGGAGCGTCACAGGCCAGTTTGGGTCTGCTATAATGCCACACGCAGCATTATGCGCACATACCCCAAAATTCGAGTCAAGGCAAATCTGAAATAATAGCAAGTTACCCCCTAAAATAGGGAAAAGGGGAGGGGATCCTCCACATACAGATAAACTTCAAGAGACCAACCTGGAACTGGATACCACAAGTGAGATAAAGCACACTGAAGTGCTTTTTGTCTCATCGTCACTTTTATAACCAGCAGCCAACCAAACCCGGCCGCTGATTGGTTCACATCAACCCTAAAACTCACCCCATTGGTTAACATTTTGCGAGTCTGAAGTGTCAATTAACAATGGCCAACAGCCACTCCTTCACTTCCCCAAATACGAACGAGTCTCTAGTGAACCAATCAATAATGATCCCCAGCTTGAATGTTTGAAGTTGTTAATTTCAAAATCTAATTCACAAACCAAATACAACATTCTATCGTTTTTTAAATTTTAAGTATAACTTTATTTCATTATAAATTAAGAGTTTAAATTGACAAAGTTTATAACAAAAAAATATGGCAAACTCGTTTTCTGTAAAAAGATCCGAGGCGTACATTTTCTTTAATCTTAAATTTGTAGGGGGTACTTACTTTGTTTTATTTAATTTCACGTTTAACCTATTAATGCATTGTGTCGGGGGGACAAGGCAGCCATTTTATACATACATTACATGTTAGGCTTATATAGAGATTTCCCCATTCCAGGGTCGAATTACTGACCCCCATAATGCAACCCACACAACTAACTAATTCTTGGGTACCTATTTACTACTAGGTGGACAGGGGCATGAGGTGATGAGATACGCGCCCAATCATTTCTGTCCTGCCCGGGATTCGAACCCAGAATTCGTGATTGGGATTTGAGAACGAACTGTACTACCGGGACCCTTCAAAAAGGCGTCCCGGTAGAAGTGATATACAAATTATATAAACTAAAACTTTTAGATAAATCACCAACCACTTGGGCTGGACGGTAGAGCGACGGTCTCTCTTCATGCAGGTCGGGTTCCTGTCTGTGACGAATTGGATTATTATTAATTATACAGAGCTGGAGATAGGTAACTCAAGCTTCGAATGATATAAAGCATTAATTACCAATTATCAATTACCAATTACCAATGTATTTTCGCTAATCCGCCTGTGCATTTATTCAATTTTTAGATTGTTCATCATTGAATTTCCCAATTCAAAAACTTCTTTGAGCAAGTGTTAGTTTTTGTACCAATATGAATAGTCAACTAGCAAGGGTCATTTAATGAACTATATATTTAACAGAACTAAGTCAACTCTCATACGAACGGTTGAGGGCCACAGGATTAATACAAACACAAACCAAACATGTCATGGCTCATCTCGTCGAAACTTTTAATATACTGAACAAGTTACAGGATAATCCAGACCACTTTAAGATGTCAAAAGTAACACAAGGGACAGCAGCTTCAAGTTCAACAGCCCACACAGCTGTAGGACAGAAAACAGGAGAGGCTTTTTTCACCTACATAGACTTGTAAACCCATGGAACCTCCTACCTGCCAAGGATGCAGATGCCAAGACATTCGTTCAAAATCCAGTTGGAAAATTCCTCAGGAATAATAGGAGATTTGCACGAAACGGTGTGCGTATTAGTGACTTATTTAATATGTAACCCCTTGTACCCTCAAATATACAGCACCTCTTATTATATTCTTAAATATGCATATTTTATTATTAAATATTAATATTTGACAAGCCACCGGTATCCTGCCCCCCCGTCGAGGCCGCTAGAGAAAGAGAGAGATGGTGGCCCTCAGGTAAATTCAGAACGGCGGAGGATTTCATCTTATGATTGGCGCAAAATACACTAAAATGAAATGTACTTAGTGTCCTTAACAGCACAGGTCATGAGGCTTGAGCTGTGAGGCTCTCACGGAAGTGGGCTTCAGTTTTGTCATCCTCGTCCTCACTTGCCGTAATGATGATAATAATCATTATCAGTTATTAATTATTGTATATTTTAATGCATTTTTTAACGGGAACACACCATGCCTAGCTTTCTCTGTCGTGTTATAAATATTTCAATGTTAACAATGCTTGTGCGGTGAAAATTAGTTTCAAAAAAATTAAACTGGGTAAAATGGTAATCAAATTCAGGTGAGTTTATATTTTCATACGAAATTCTTTTATTGAAGTGACATGAGGATAATATTAATAAAAATTGTGCCTAATTACACTGGACAAGCTCATAAATTTCAAATAGTTTTGAGGGAGCCCCATATGGCATATTAAGCTGTTGACATATCTCGCACATATTTGCAATTCCAAACGCGCAAATTAAAGCGTGTTTGATCCGGCACGCTGATAACAGCAAAAGCTTCATGTGATTATAAATGCAATCTATTTATTTATTTTTGTCCTACCGTTGATCCGCCAAATTGTTACCACAATGCAGCTGCTTCTATTTGACCGAGCGCACCACCCAGATGTTTCACTTATGTGTACGTCTGATACCATACTACTTGTGTAAAGGAGAAAAATGTATATGTTTATCTCTCAGAATGTTTGGAAATATGTTTATTGTTTGTGATGTGTGTATATGTATGTATTAACAGGATGTACTGAACGGGGTGAGAATAGCTTCAGCTACCTCATCCCTTTGTGTGTATTTTACCTCAATAAACTTATTTCAATTTCAATTACCAGGAGGGCGGGGGTGGTAGCTCGGCTGTGCCTTTGCAGGTCTCTCCAAGAACTTCCCCACTCCACCCCTTCTCTCATCTCTCCCTATCCTCTATCTTCCTACCTCCCCATCTCTCCTAGCCTCTCTAATTTTCTCTCTTAAGATTCCCCTATCTCTCCTCACCACCCTCTCTCCCAATTTCTCTCCCCTTCTCTCCCAACATTTTCCCCTTTCCTTCTCTCGTCACCCTCCCAGTCTCTCCCTCTCTCCTTCCTTCTCTTCAAACATTCCTCCATCTTTCTGTCAGAAAATTAATACCAATTCACGTTCATCGTTTTCAAATGACGAAATCTAGGGACTCCGCCATCCACCAATTGAATTGGTGTGTGTGTGTGGGTGGTGGTGGGGGGGGGGGGTGACTTTTCGGCCCGATCCCTCCCTTTTTAACAGGACTGACCGCAACCAGCCTATGATCGACCTATACCCCTACACCATTCACCCTGCAAAGTTAGGCGAATCTATCATTCAAGCGTCTGACCTACATCTACGTTTGAAGATGTATTATTAAATTCGAAAGTACTTAAGGAAATTCCTGTTTTAACTCTTCCTCCGTGGTCTGACAGTCTATATATATATATATATATATATATATATATATATATATATATATATATATATATATATATATATATATATATATATAAACATGTCGGTAAACAAGTATTGACGGGGAAATTATAAGCGAAAATAAAAATGGAAATTAAATTACAATCACCAACTGATCTTGCACTGATCATATAGTCGACCCCGACGAACTACGTAGTACATGACACTGATAAAGGCGTGGCATGATAATGCAGTAACATTTTCTTACTGCTCTGCTACAATATATTTGTAATAAATCTTAACTATCGAATTTTAAGTGTAATCGACTACTATATAGACCAAGGCTGCTCGTTATCGCTATGCGTTAGGCAGACAATTAAAGCTAAAAACATTATTATGGTCGACCGGACAGCTCAATATTTGTGATTTCTACCGAGTGTAATCTAGCCTCATGTATTTCAATCGTTCACAATTGCTTTGCCTTATTTAGAATAACGAACTCGCTCGTTTAATTTTTTTATGAGTGAATGAGCATAATTGAGTGCATTAAAGTGGAATGGATAGCAGTACGAATTTATATGAGTGATTGAGTAAATATGAGTACGAGTGAAGATAATTATATCACAAAATTAATCTGAAATGAATAATAATATAACTTCCCAGCCGCAGCAATGACCAGTGGAGCCAAACCTGCTGCACGCGAGCCTACTCACGCCCTAAAATACACCGACATACAAATAATTTCAGGAACATTTAATTACAACCTGCTAATTGCATCATCGAACCCCCATTATAGGAAGCGTCTGTCCTGGACGCAGTAAAGCTGCAGTTCCTCGTGAAAGGTTTTCAGTAGAGATTTTTTTACTATCCTAGTTATAGTGTCTTTACCACTGTGTTAGTCAAGGTAACTAATCAGAACGTAGAGTTGATCTACACTTTTTTTTATTTGATTACATGGCAGTCGAATGGCATAAATAATTATATAAACTATATGTAATATAGTATTTGCTTTGTAAATTAATGTATGACTGATGTATTGTATATTATTTAATAAAGATACAAAAAATGGCACAAATGTGAGACATCCTTGACATTGGTTATTGTATGGAGTTTCTACAACACAGCATGATATACAATGTGTAATGTATTTAATACAAACTATGTATTGTAGTTTAATGCACTATGATATAAAGCCATTTAAAATATATCAGTAAAACGGAATGTCTGTGTCCAAAGTAGGAGGCCAGACTCTAGGGGGCTATCCTCAACCAACTTTCCAAGATGGCCCATGGGTGGTATGGGAGTTATTAGCCAGTCAAGAGTCAGCCCCAGTGCCACCCTTTAAGAAATATCGACACCTTTAACGACCCCCCCCCCTCCGGCGATTTTCATAAAGTCTGAAATCGCAGACTAGTTTTCTGTAGAGTTTTTATAAGTTTTCAGTGATTAATAATATGACATTTTCTGACACAGAGAAATATGGCTGGGGGATTATACCCTCATGCTTTTCCTTCCTCTTTCTAAAGTCTTAATGTTCTCAAGTTTCTTCTTTGTCCCTAATTCTGCTTCTGTATCAGTCTTTCACTTGTTTCATATTCTCTCTCTCTCTCTCNGTTATTGTTATAAACAGCCTCCTGGTGCTTCGGAGTTCATTAACTGTTTAATAATTGTAAACAAAGTCACCCAAGATTGAGAAAAGATGTACAGGTTCGTGAATCTGACCCCAGCTCCTTAAGCTCTAGAATTCCATTCCTGAAACTTTTGACAATATCGGAAGAATCAGGCACAATAGTAACAGTATTTCCATCTACATATTCATGAGAGGCATCGATTACAGTAATGAACTTAAAGTCTAATTAAAGGAGGGAACTTAATAGTGAAACTAGCGTTGCATGCTCAGCTCTTCAAACAATCAAATGCAAGCCTGTTATATCAAATGTCATTTTTGACACAACAGCTAAAGTCTCAATGGAAAATATGCTTATCTTCCTTTCGTTGATTTATTCATATTTTATAACATAAACCGAAGCTTATCACTTCCTGTTCACATTTGTAATGCTGCTTATAAGGTTCAATAATAATACTATTTATATATAATGTAATTTTTTCGTTATCTTTTAACAAACACAATTGATGTTATAGAACAGGCTTTCTAAAATATTCACTTTGTGTTATACTATTGTTAATATTAAAACAATGAATATGCGTAAATAAACGACTAAACTCACTTTTCCTCGGAAAAAAATGACCATAACTGTTAAGACGTCCAACCCACAAGTCTGAAAAGAACAAAAACAAGACTTTTTGACATTTTGATCCTCCCTGGACCATTATTATCCAGTCGCGTGGCGGCCGCATCTCTTCCCGCTCCATCACGTCACTTGGTCCGCAACAGACCGAAATGTCTTCAATTCTTGTTGACCAGACCACACACTAGAAAGTGAAGGGACGACGACGTTTCGGTCCGTCCTGGACCATTCTCGAGTCGATTCAATTCTTTTTCTATTTTCAGATTTGTGGGTTGGGGTCTAAATTTCAGATAAGCTATTGTGACCTATTGTCTGCCCGTAAACACTGTTGCTATTTCATTAATTTTTACTACACTACACACAAGAGATCACAATAGCGTGATGTATCAAATGAACAAATCCACAAGGGCCGTGATGAGGGTTCGAACCTTCGTTTGAGAGGATCCCAGACCAGCCTTAAGCGACTGTGGCACATGGTAAAAGAATTGCCTTGTGGATTTGTTCATTTGTTCAATTTTACTACTTGGGAATTACTAATTATTAATAATATGTAATTCCTAAAAGCTGTCCCATTTAAAACAATTAAGACTTTAGACTTCTTAAGAGAATGCTTCTCGAGCATTTTGTTCTCCATGGGCAAGCGATATTATTTTTTTTTAGATTATCGCCAATTTGGGCTCAGGCGATCAAAAAGGTTCGCACGCTCAGCGGTCTATAAGGCCAACGTCTGACCTTTCCAAAGATGCATCTTACAACAGCTGCCAGATTGATGATTGATAAAGATTAAGCCACCCAAGAGGTGGTACGGGCATGAATAGCCCGTAAGTGGTACAATTTTTTTTTTGTTCAGTAATTCTTTTCAGTGTTCTGAGGTAGCATTTAATCGTCAAGCTGCTATCGCGGGGGAGGATACTGCTTGACAGTCTTTATAAGCGTGTCCAGCTGCAACAGCTGCCAAACTAACTGATACCTATATACCGTTAGGTGAACTGAGGCATCAGGTGCAATGAAAAAAAAACCTAAACTCCTCCAGCCTTCCCGGGAATCGAACTTGGTACCGTTCGGTTGTGAGCAGTGTTCCGATCGCCGCTCTACAATGTTGGATGCGACCATCTCACAGCTCGTCTCTGTTGACCTGCCGACTCATTAACCTTGATAACTTATATAATATACATTATTTCACAGTGCTAAGCTCCTCCGACTGGCAGACCATCCACACACCAATGGTAGAAAATTATATTAATGTTATAAGAGACTAACAGAGATAGTCAGTGAAAAGCGACAGAGATAGGCTTGTAGAGAAACTAGGTCGACCAGGGGAACGAGACAGGAAGGCAAACATACAAAAAAAGATAGACAGTACACAGAAACAGACACATACACAGAAAAATAATGAGACAGAGTGGGAGAGGAAGGGATGTTTGAAGAGAAGGAAAGAGAAGGGGGGGGGGAGGATATTTAAAGAGACGAGAGAAGAGGGAGACACACAGGAGACATCTCCCGTCACGCAGGGTGCAGTCGCACCTCCACAGATCTCCAGAATCATCTACTGATACTGGCTCAAAAATGCCACCACTTACGGGCAATTCGTGCCCGTGCCACCTTTTTGGTGGATTAATCTTCATCAAACGTCAATCAATTGGACACATTGAACAGGAGACTTCTCCCGTCACGCAGGGTGCAGTCGCACCTCTGCAGATCTCCAGTATCAGCTCTTGATACTGGCGATGGCTCAAAAGAGCCACCACATTCGGGCTATTCATGCCCGTGCCACCTTTTGGGTGGCTTAATCTTCATCTTCGAGGCAGACAGGTGGAGAGAGGGAAGAAAGTTAGAGATGGGGACAGTGGGATGGGAAATAAGGAAAGAGAGATGATCCAGGAGGGAGATTGGGAATGGGGGGGGGAAGGAAGATAGTTGCAATCCTTGTGCAATATCTGTTTTTATTATCGGGTGTAAATATCTGTGCAATACTTGTGCAATATTTTCTATCATCGGGTAAAAAAATGTGTCCTTGTGCAACGTGTTTTTATTCTCGGGTGTAAATGTTTAAAAGTTTGTCCCACGTGGAAATGTAATGCAAGTTTTTTTTTTATTTTACGAGATCTTGATACACTCCCATTACAAATTTTCACGTTAATTTGTAAGCACTAATTTGTATAACATTCCCAAATATCCTATTGGCAGTGGTATTTAAATCATTTGAGGTATGAGGTTACTTGAAATGTGTGGATATGGGGACACAGGGATTGGGGAGAGAGGTGGGGGGAGGGGGTTGTCGTTATCTGCGACCAAGTAAACATGGCACCTGATTAGGCATCGAACCACTCTCCCGGCCAATTCACCATCATACCTTACAAGCATCGCCAGTCTGCTTCAGGTTGTGCTCGCTAACTGTGATTCGCGGACAGTGTCTCGTCACCACTTTGTGTGGCATTTTGAAGACTTGCCCCAAGTGGTTTGTGGTGCTTAGTGACTTGGTACAAGTGGTTTGTGGTGTTTGCGACACAAGCAGCGACGGATAAATGTTAGTAAGAAAGCAACAGTTCAAACTAGGATAATTTATCGTGAAACAACAAAAGTGTGTGTGTATATATATATATATATATATATATATATATATATATATATATATATATATATATATATATATATAATATATATATATATATATATATGTCGTACCTAGTAGCCAGAACTCACTTTTTGGCCTACTATGCAAGCCCCGATTTGCCTAATAAGCCAAGTTTTCCTGAATTAATATATTTTCTCTAATTTTTTTCTTATGAAAAGATAAAGCTACCCATTTCATTATGTATGAGGTCAATTTTTTTTTCATTGGAGTTAAAATTAACGTAGATATATGACCGAACCTAACCAACCCTACCTAACCTAACCTAACCTATCTTATAGGTTAGGTTAAATTAGGTAGCCGAAAAAGTTAGGTTAGGTTAGGTTAGGTAGGTTAGGTAGTCGAAAAACAATTAATTCATGAAAACTTGGCCTATTAGGCAAATCGGGCCTTGCATAGTAGGCTGACAAGTGTGTTCTGGCTACTAGGTACGACATATATATATATATAATATATATATATATATATATATATATATATATATATATATATATATATATATAATAATTCTAGTTTCCTCTAGTTTTAAGTAATCACGTTTGCCTGTTTTATGCTTTACACAGCCCACTGGAGAAACACTTAGGAAAACTGGCTCACAGAAGGGCCTTACTACAGATTTATCAGGTGCCAGTAAATAACTTGGGTGTTCTGGGAGAAAAAACAGTGTAGCCTGCAGACAGGCAGTGAAAGTTTCAACTACCTTCGAAAACGGCTTCATGTAACTATTAGTTATGTCTACAAAATATAGGATTCACACATACGTTTGCAGATTATTTACAATACATTGTACTGAACCTTAAACTAACAAAAAATATCCACTAATATTTATGGAGAAAAAATATTTTATTAAACAAGTCTCAAGCTTCTACCATCATGTAATTACCTAAGTGTAATTACCTAAGTGTAGTTACAGGATGAGAGCTACGCTCGTGGTGTCCCGTCTTCCCAACACTCTTTGTCATATAGCGCTTTGAAACTACTGACGGTCTTGGCCTCCACCACCTTCTCCCCTAACTTGTTCCAACCGTCTACCACTCTGTTTGCGAAAGTGAATTTTGAATGTGACAAATACAGGATGCTAGCAACCTAGCTCGAAGTGCTGATAAAAATATTGGTGGAGAATCCTGGAGCTGTGGTGAAAGTAACGAACAAATGCAGATCTGGCACTTCTAAAATCATTAAGCCCCTTTACCCTTATAATTAGGTCATAGCAGTGTAACATCTCGCCTAGGGATCTTTGGCCTGGCTCCAATCTGCAGTTATGGAGCCAATACGTTTGACAGGTAAATGGCTATGGGAGTGAGTACTACAGGTGGTTTACAGTCCTCTGGGAAACATAGGAGAATAACTCGCCACTCTTTCCTCAAAGGGGGGTAGAAATAGCCTAAGCTACTCTATCCCTTTGAGATGTATTTCTTTGTTATCTCAATAAACATACTTGAATTGAACCTTCCTCTAACTAGGCCACAAGGGGGGGGGATTACTGTTTCTACCTCGCTTTGTGATATAGAGAGAGGGTGGAGATTAGAGTGTTTGACCTGTCAAAAAGAGGGAATCTTCCCCTCACTAGTTGAGCCAATAAGGAAGATTAGATCATTCCCATTTCTGAGAAATGACTGGAGCCTTTGTGATTAGTTCGGTTTTAGGCTTAGGGCCTAAAAATCGGACTCTGGAGCCAGAGGGGCATGGCCTTTTGGGCAGTCTTGGGTAATGGGTAATGTGAAGTTAGTGTGATTCAGGATGAGGGGAGGGTTACCTGTTGATACCTGCTTGATGGGGTTCAGGGAGTTCTTCTACTCCCCAAGCCCGGCCCGAGGCCAGACTTGACTTGAGAGTTGGTCCACCAGGCTGTTGCTTGGAGCGGCCCGCAGGCCCACATACCACCACAGCCAGGCCCGAGGCCAGGCTTGACTTGTGAGAGTTTGGTCCACCAGGCTGTGCTTGGAGCGGCCGCAGGCCCACATACCCACCACAGCCAGGCCCGAGGGCCAGGCTTGACTTGTGAGAGTTTGATCCACCAGGCTGTTGCTTGGAGCGGCCCGCAGGCCCACATACCCACCACAGCCCGGTTGGTCCGGCACTCCTTGAAGGAAACACTCTAGTTTCCTCTTGAAGATGTCCACGGTTGTTCCTGTAATATTTCTGATGCTCGCTGGTCAGGGAGCTGGGAAATTGAGGTTAAGAACATATTTCTCGAATGTTGAGCTATAGATTACCGCAGTGTCGGTAACTTAAAAGTACTGATCTGTTTAATTACCAATAAACATTAAGTTTACTTTGCCTAATTAGGTATATGCTAGGATGTTTGCTTGATTTAATAAACTTATTTTGTTAAACTACAAGGTCCTTGAGTATTAACAGTAAACCTAACTTGCACATTAGTGGGCTGTCACTTAACATTATCAGAGTATCATTGAGGTGGTAATCATTACACGAGTGGCCAAGAATCAGTTGAGCCACTCCCCCTCACTCTATTCTCCCTCTCTCTCCCCTATCCTGGGAATAGCAGGGGAAAAGAGGGGTCCGGAACTATTCGAGCTTGGA
This sequence comes from Procambarus virginalis, assembly GCA_020271785.1. NCBI lineage: Eukaryota > Metazoa > Arthropoda > Malacostraca > Decapoda > Cambaridae > Procambarus > Procambarus virginalis. The sequence continues at coordinate 4,135,752 of WNGS01072847.1, read as the reverse complement.
TGCCAGCGCACTGCCCTAAATTAACATCTGGCTCCCCAGCTGAATGGAGGTGAGAATTTATTAAGAGCCAATTTCCACAAGTGCCAGAACATTTCTCTAGTCCGTGCATTAATTCACAGGTAGGGGCAGCACTGGAGTATAAGCGAGTGTATGAAAAGCTTTAGAGATACCTTATACTAGGAAGTGTATGGAAAGGTACAGAGGTACTAGGAATGACCAGGTAGGGGGTGGAGACACTCGGAGGTCATGAAGATAGGCACCGGTGATTAAAGGGTTGCTCTAGCAGAATAGGCTTCCTTTCAATTTGCACCAAGGGGACGAGTTTATTTATGGGATTGATTGATTGTTGCCGCCGAAGGCGGCAGGCCACTCATCCTATGAGTGGACACACCGCCATAGCTGCATGTACAACACCCCCAAATTGGAAGAAACCCCGCTGGGTTGTTCATCCTGTCACTTGTACCCAGACATAGTTGGGACTTGCTTAACTGTCTCAAGTGAACAGCTTCTCAAACAAGATTATTAACAAGATGATGATTAACAATAGGCTTCCTGCTCGTAGACTTTGATTACTACTACAAGTTTAAAATTTAGTCTAAATATGTTTTGATTCTGTGTATAATCGAGAAAGATGTTATCCAGGCCTGTATCTAAGGTTAGAGGGAAGGACTAAGGATGGAGAAATTAGATTACCTTGTTGGGGGTGGCCTAGGTATGGGATCCCTGATACTAGAACTCAATATTATAGGCCTACTTAGACCTGATTTTACATCCTTTTGCAATCGAATGAGAATGTTGAGAAGATTAAAACACTAAGTATAGTTCATAAAATTTGAAGTTATTCTGAGAGGCACCAGAGGCATACATCAATTATAGACATATTATAATTAATAAAAAATTAGGAAATTACAACTTTATAACTGTTAAGACTATAATCATGAACATTCGCATATTTTAGTTTGATTCTCAGACAGATATATTTACTATATTAGCCCTCAGATAGCGCATATTAAACCTAGGATGGTTAGGTTAGGTTATATTTTATTTACAACATAAATATCAACACCTTATGCAGACGAGGAGTCACAATAACGTGGCTGAAATATGTTGACCAAACCCCACACTAGAAAGTGAAGGGACGACGGCGTTTCGGTCCGTCCTGGACCATTCTCACAATCGACTTGAGAATGGCCCAGGACGGACCGAAACGTCGTCGTCCCTTTACTTTCTACATAAGAACATAAGAACATAACAAAGGCAACTGCAGAAGGCCTATTGGCCCATACGAGGCAGCTCCTATTTATAACCACCCAATCCCACTCATATACATGTCCAACCCATGCTTGAAACAATCGAGGGACCCCACCTCCACAATGTTACGCGGCAATTGGTTCCACAAATCAACAACCCTGTTACTGAACCAGTATTTACCCAAGTCTTTCCTAAATCTAAACTTATCCAATTTATACCCATTGTTTCGCGTTCTGTCCTGTGTTGATACTTTCAATACCCTATTAATATCCTATTATTAATATTATAATTAATAATAGGGTGGATATGTAGAGTTCTAGTATGTGGCTTGGTCAACATCAACACCTTTACCGTTTGTCCAAATTCGGTACCTACAAGTCTTAAAATAGTCTTAAGTTCTGTGTGGTCCATCACGACACACACTTGTACGTTCGACCACATTGTTACTTACTATAAATACTTTCATTTTAAGAGGGCGGACTGAATTATCACTTCTTATGATACAAATATTGCAAATTAACAAAAAAAATGATCGCTTCTTTCACCTCTCCATGGAGCCCTTTCGGACAAAATTACAAAATAAAAAATGAGGACATAAATACAGTGAAGAAAGAGGAATGTGTGGATGGTGATTGATTGATGAAGATTAAGCCACCCAAAAGGTGGCACGGGCATGAATAGCCCGTAAGTGTGGCCCTTTTGAGCCATTTCCAGTATCAAAGCTGATGCTGGAGATCTGTGGAGCTGCGACTGCACCCTGCGTGACGGGAGANCACACACCACACACACACACACACACACACACACACACACACACACACACACACACACACACACACAGGAATCTGTACACCTGTTGATTGACAGTTGAGAGGCGGGACCAAAGAGCCAAAGCTCAACCCCCGCAAGCACAATTAGGTGAGTACAATTAGGTGAGTACACACACAAATCAACAATCATTTAATTTGTCTCTCGTGGCAGGAACCGAGGGAGTATGACGAGGTGGTGCCTTCCTGCAATGGTCATTACGATGGGGAGCCTGTAAGTATCAATCCCTGTTCGTTTCTCTATGGGGGCTACCCAGGATACATAGCTTTATACTTTAATTAAGACATAATGGCATTAAGGACGTGTACCCTTTACCCCTGTTGACCAGTGATATGTAAACTAACCTCTGTTGATCCGAGAATGATGTAGTTATCTAGTTGTACTCACCTAATTGTGCTTGCGGGGGTTAAGCTTTGACTCTCTGATCTCGCCTCTCAACCGTCAATCTACTGGTGTACAGATTCCCGAGCTTCTTGAGCTCTATCATATCTACATTTGAAACTATGTATGGAGTCTGCCTCCACAACATCACTTCCTAGTGCATTTCATTTACTAACCACTCTGACACTGAAAAAGTTCTTTCTAATGTCCCTGTTGGTTGATGGTTGATTTGGCTCATTGAGTACTCAGTTTCCACCTGTGTCCCCTTGTGCGTGTACCACCCGTGTTAAATAATCCATCTTTGTCTACCCTGTCAATTCCCCTGAGAATTTTGTATGTGGTGATCATGTCTCCCCGAGTTCTTGTGTCTTCCAGCGACGTGACGTGCAGTTCCCTCAGTCTTTCCTCGTAACTCATGCCTCTTAGTTCTGGGACTAGCCTAGTGGCATACCTCTGAACTTTTTCCAGCTTCGTCTTGTGCTTGACAAGGTACGGGCTCCATGCTGGGGCCGCATACTCCAGAATTGGCCTTACATAAGTATACGAATATATGGCAACCTATCTTATTACTAAGGATAAAATACCTGACATCCTTGCACTGTATCCATATTTCGCTCCCAGTAGATAAACGACATATGAGATTAAGAAACAAGTAGTGTATTGTGAAGACTAATAATAAACATGACTGTAATATTTCCATTGCTCAAACAATTATGTATTAGCGATAAGACCTACCATTAATGTATAATGACGTACTGTAAATATATAGCTCTTGAAATAGAACGTTCTCTAACTAGCTGACATTGTAATTATAACGTGTGAAGGATAGATGAAATTCTTTATGTAATAATCTCCGTTGAGGTCTGATAAAGACCTTTTGTGCCCTCTGTAATGCTTTTTGCGCTACTGCTCACAGGATGAGTATGGGGGTGCAAAATAAACTTGCCGCCTCCGGTGGCAACAAAATCAATGAAAGATTCCTTACACAGGTTTCTGAAGGCAGTTCTGATGTGTTAACTAACCTCTGTTGACCAGAGAATGATGTGTAAACTAACCTCTGTTGACTAGTGATTTGTAAACGTGCCTCTGATGATTTGCTGTGGTGTTAAATGCTGATGCAAAGTGACATTCCTTCTGCTGCCCTCGTGGTGGTGTTGATGTGTATGAGCAGCTCTTGCTGATCTCTGCTTGGTGCTGAGGATATCTTGGACTCTATCTATATAGATAACGTAGTAGTGACACACATAAAAGTGTATGTAAGCTTACCTTGGCTGGTTTCTGTAGCGTTGCTGGTGATATGATGGTAGAGGTGGGTAGGGCCGGCGCGACGTTTCTGCTGGCTTCAGTGGTATCTGCGGTATACCAGGATACAAACTGCTTTAAAACCCTTCTCTCGCCTCATTATCGCTACCAAACAACGAGGTAGGGGGGAAATAACAATAACTGCATAATGTCATTCTAATCAAAACTAACTCGACAGAGAATTGAAGCCTCATAATATGAACATCGTAACACAAGGACCAGGATGTGGAGCAGGTCTTAACGAAAAACATAAAAATATTTGTATTAACTGGTGAACGATTTAAAAAAAAAACTGTGGCAGGAAATAAGATGGTAATAGCCATAATTTAGCAGTGAATAACTACAAAGTGTGGGCGGACCGAGAAGCCTACGCTGGGGACTTACTGGGTTTATGCGCAGTGTGTTCTTGATCACCTCCGCCGCCTCTTATCAACTGGTCCTCGTGGTGGTCGTGGGTGTCGTGGAGATGGGCACCCCCGTGAAGCGGAGGACTGAGTGTGGTGAGGAGTGCATCTCTCCTCTGGCGGTCGTTTCGGCGGTTGCTGTTGATTGGGTAAGGCCTTTCGTTGTGATGGGCGTGGTGATCGCCGTCGTCGTGTTCAGCGTGATCCTTAGAGTTGCTGTGGTCGTCCTCGAGGTGGTTGCTCCGTCCGTGATCGTTCCACGCGTCCTTGTTATCCACAGCAGCGTGTTTGGGGTCGTCGCCGGAGTGAGCGTGGTCGTCACCAAGGTGGGTACCGCACTTGTGGTCCTGCGGGTGGTGATCATGAGTAACGTGGTCGTCGCCTGCGTGGTGTTCGTGGGGGTGCGGGTCCACATCAACGCCCAAACTTTTTAAGAGCTTCTGCAGCCCCTCTGGCGTGATGACGCCCGCACCCTCAGAGTAACGCGCGAACAGCTCGCGGAGATGGGGATTGTCCTTAAGAATCTCCTGGTCACTGACACCCGGGGCTGGGCAGGTTAACACCGTCGGGACGAAAATCAGTAGCCCCAGCAGCATGGCTACAAACGCCATCGGACGACGGAGGACCAAATGCGAACACCGCACTTGCTTGAGATGCGCCGTGAAGGTGTGGAAGGCAGGTGTGGCGGCGAAGGCGGTTGTGGCAATGAGGGCAGGACGCGGTGGGGCCGGCGACGTGACGTGCGATGCGGGTGCTGAAACAGTGGCGCTCACCTTCTCGACTCCTCTCCTCTCCTCCGACTGTCGCCCATACCACACCAAACATTCACCTGAGACAAGACAGACCCGCTCACTTAGTCAGATGGTCATTAAGAGGAAAAGGCTTGTGGGAGAAAACTAACAGGTCAAGAGGGTCATAAGTATGCGAAAGGGCGCACTACCAGGTAGAGTGGACTGACAGGTGAGGTAGATATCTGATATGTAGTTAGAAGGTTCCTTATTTATTAAAGACGTGAGGAAGGGCTAACTCATAAATGTGAAAGGAATAGTGGGTAGAGGTCCCTGATCCACAGGGCGCACTCATGCGTGTATAGGTGAGCTGACAAGTATTCACGGGTATGAGGAAGATACTCGTGTGAGAGGGGCTCGGGAGGGCTCTCATTCCCAGCCATATGAGGCTGGGAATGAGAGCCCAGCTCCACATTACAGGTGTGATGTGGAGCAAATTTACAGACATGGAGGGTGTCCGCTCCCCACACATGGGCGAAGGTCACCCACAGTCGTGGGTGGTGGTCTAAAATATAGAGACAGTTATGATGAGGGGGAAGGAGACAGAACAGAAGAAAAATGGACGATGAGTTGAGGAGGAAACAGAAGAAATTATACAAATGGAAATAGGAAAGTGAGCAGAGAAACTTGCAGAGAGCCAGCAAAAATACACAAAGGAATCGGAGGAAGAAATGAAGTAATACAGAGAAGCTAACCCGTTTACTGCTGGAGTACATGAAGGGAGAAAGGATGGGGGGATTTCCTGGTGGGGATGGGGAAGCGGGAAGATGAATGGCGGAAAGGGTACGAGAAAGAGAGGGGAAGAAAAAATACAGATGAAGTTAGGCGCGGAAAAGGGGGATGTATACGAGAGAAATGTTATTTCCCCATGTATATGTAGGGTAGGAATGAGTGAGGGAGGGGAGGGCACCCAAATTGCCCTTATTAGTCTAAAGTAGTGAGGTTAAAAAAGACAGGGATGGATACAGGGGAAGGGGGGAATACAAGATAAGGTAAGGATTGAAGAAGAAACATAGGAACAGTGGAATGTTGAGGGGGAAGAACGAGTCAAGGGGTGCGGGAATGGAAGGAAGGGGTGGGAAACAAAGAGGGCTTAGAGTGAATGACGTATTAACCTTAATATAACACTGTATTACATAAAATAAAAGAACACGTTAAAAAAACTAAATGAATATTGTCGGATTCAGAGACGTGTGTGAATCACGTTCATTGTAACGTAACATGCACTACTTAAATTGGATTTTGCATCGAAATCTACTATCAATATAACCATTTAACATTTCTCACGTCTTACTACTTTATACTAATAAGGAAAAATTTGCCTCCTCCCCCCCCCCCCCGTCGGTACATTCGTAAATTTTTTCCAAGAGGCTACAAATTAATGTTGACAAAATAACAGGAAACCCTTTCACTATTTCAACCGTAAGTAAATACTAATATATTAACTTGTAGTACGATTAGATACGATCCTATGCGATCAAAGGGCATATATATATAAGCGTTTTGAAAATGTGTATGGATTAACACAGGTTAAAGATAAGAGTCTATAGCCTAGGCGATGCGAGCACAGCTTAAATTTGTCGGACGGTGTAAATACACTCGCTTAGTCGCAGCGTTTGTCAACAAAGCCGATAGAGGCCAGCATATACGAACCGGGCTTCGTCTCAAGCCAAATACACTTAAGCTTGTTGACTGTTTTAAGATTCCAACAAGGAAATGCTTGTGTGGCGTATGTCGTGTGACGTCCAGTTATCACTTCCTGCGTATGAGAGCTTGTGGAGCTAGGCTGTACTGTAATCTGAAGTATTATTAAATTTGATAAGTACATCACAGATTTGTTGAATAACTATACAATTAATAGTTACAATGTAAAAGATAGAAATGTAACATTTATTTCTGTGTCATGGCCATTAAACTGTATATAAAGTGGAAACAAAAGTTGTGATTTTAGGAGAATTAAGGTGGAGATTGTTAACTTTTGACAGCAAAGTTGATTTTGGCTGTTGCTCAGCGAGTAATTTATAAGAGGACGGGTTATTGTACATCGACGCCTTCAACAGTCTGATGCAGTCAAGTGGTACAGGATGATCAAGGGTTCTTAAGCCCTACCCTAATGGGTACCTGCAGGTACCAAAGCTTATAGGAAATATCCCCGCTGTGGTGAGGTATTGTCTGTGTTGCGACGAGGTACTGTTTTTCCGACAAGGTCTTCTCCTTTTCAGTCAGAAGCGGCCCCATTGTTAAGTTTTGTTGGCAAGGGATAGCGAAGTTTTGTTGGCAAGGGATAGCGAGAGCAAGAAGCCATGGTGGGGACGCAAGCAACGTGACTTAGGACGCATGAGAGACCTTGTTCGTATTGACCCAACCCAACTCACGGGAGAGAATCTGGTCATCCACCGCCTTACCCGTTTCTACATCTCTGTAGTGATCCTCAGTCTAAATCCCTTCTCGTGAGCCTCGTAAACACACATCGTCATTCCGGTAGACACGCAGTTTGACTCCTTGATACACGCTGTCAGCTGTATAGACATACATGTCATTGCGGTAGCATGCCAGACGCAGGTCGTCAGCCCGGCGGCTGCACGCCATCAGTCTAGTAGATTAGCGTCGTCAGCGCAGTAGACATGTTGTCAGCCCCATGAACACAAGTCGGCCTGCAAGGCGCATGCCATCAGCTGGCAGATACCTGTCGTCGTCGTCGTTGTTTTAGATTCAGCTACTCAGAACAAAAAGTTCAAAGTACGGCCTATAGTGAACTCGTAAAAAAGATACTTGTCGTTATCGTTGGCTTATAAGGAAAAAGATGAGCTTTTAGGTGAGAGGTAAAAAATTCACGATAAGTTACCAGACTTTCACACGAGAAAGGATCGGTTTCTGGGTGGTGTAGGAGCTGCAACTCCCTCACAGATGTGATATTATCAATATTTTTACCCAGGGTAACCTCACTCGAGCACGACAACAAATTTAAAGCAAAATCCATAACAGCTGAAATGGCATCCGCATTAATAATCAGCCCGGCCTCCTAAGATTTCCCAACATCAAGAAACTATCGTACTAAAGTGCCTTATCCTAACCTACCAGAGGACCCCAAACCGAAAATGGGAAGGTGTCTGCAAGGGAAGAAACGTCGTCGTCCCTTCACTTTCTAGTGTGTGGTTTGGTCAACACGGGACGGTATGTCAATTTTGCGAGACGCTAACATTTTTAGTACGACAATTTTTGGCCTTATTACTTACATCACAGTTTTGAGTGTGAATGTGCGTGGGAAGCAGACATCACATTTACAAGAACGCAGGTGGAGGGAGAGATTCTCAGGCTAAATTAAATATCAATATTATATTTATTCATCATTCAGCCAAAAGTCTGAAATAAAATCCATAGCAATTTTCAAATGTGGATTCGGAGATACTCACCAAAGGCCACAATCAAATTACAGTATTTTAATGATAAATTGACATACAATATTGTATTTGTACGTACATTACAAAGAATACGTTCCGTAAAATGTACACATTGTATGGCACGGTGCAGACACAGAAACATTCCAAACTTGAATGCAATATCTTTGACCATCTTTCCATTAATTTAGTTGAAAACTGACTTGTGTAAAAGTACCTACGGGAAGAAGGGGCTATCGCATTGTCCCTTACCGAAGGAGGACATATTATTCATTGCATATTGTTCATTGCGAGCCTAATGGGCTCGCTGAGAACCTCGGCGAGGTGGACATGCTTATCAGTAATGTATTTAGGCTCTTTAGGGAACATGTACAGCCAAGAGAGAGAACCCCAAGCAACGGCGACAAAGACGGACACCCAGAAAGTTGTTATAGAACACTGCCCTTTTATAAAGCACAGCAATATCATGATGACTGACGTCAGACCTCGCATTCTTTCGCGATTTTACGGAATGATGCACTGAGATTGTTAGTCATCTGTTGTTTTTTCTGCCCGAAACGCATTGCGTAATAGTGGCTTTAGGCATTGTATGTACTAGTTCTATCTATAAGTCGATCAATTTATGTAAAATCACTTGTATGTATGTACCTTACCTGAATAAACATATATATTTATTATTTATTTATTATATTTATTTATATTTATTTATCTACGAAAACAGACAAGGCGAGAACATCTTGACGGGGACTCTCTGGTGAGGTATATGATGTTATAAGCCAAAGAAAAAATATAAAGATGCCGTTGAGCTTTCTGGTAGAAGGTTTTGAGGATATTTGCTGTAATCAGGGATACAATTCTGACAGGAAATAAGAACAAATCCATGTTAGTGCTAGATACCTGCTGGATACAGCGACAACCACACAAGACAGTGTAGGGAGCAACACATTGCTAACCAAATTTAAGTTAGCAGTTGAGCTAATTGGGACCATGGGAAGGCTTCACCAGTGGCACTCTTGCCTTGAATTTCGTTCTTGGCAATGAACCACTTGTCTTGCCAGTTGATGCCACTTGTCCAGGGCAAGTGATATCAATTGCCCGCTGGACAAATATTGCACATAAAATGCAATATAATTTTTGAATTACTGAGGATTATTGGAGGGGGAGGCAATAAAATGCAATTTTCAATAAATGCCAAAATTTATAATGCAGTTTTTGAGAATAGTGGTATGGAGGCGTGTGCCGGGATGGTCACTATGTAGTCCTCACTATTGCAAAGGTATTTTTTTTTTTAAATTACGAGGGTGTTGGGGAATAATTGTAGGTGTGTGGTCATACCAGTATTATTCTTTGGTAATACTGGTATGGTAGTATCAGTAGTAATATTATGTTAGTATGTACTGGTAGTAATATTTTGGCACTGCCCACCGGGTGCACCTAGAAGAACAAAATAACTATTCAAAAGGTGTATTCCACAAAGAGCAGAAATATTAACAAAATAAACGAATTAAGAGGACTTGTGTGGCCAGAACTAATAGAAGCCATCATACTAACAAATACAATTGGGCTCTTTTTATCTTTTCTCAAAACTGAATATTCAGTTTTAATGGGGTTTTGTATGAGTTAATTGTAAATGTTGGCATCCCCTTGTGTCGCCAGGCAGTCAGCCCTGGCCAGAGGTTATCAGCGAGGTCCTTGTGGCACCCTGACACGTCCCCCCATACTGTCTACCACTATGGGGTAGAGGTCCGTATCTGACAAGGGGAAAGGCGGGTGGAATGAAAATGCCCACTAAGCAACCTGCCGCCAGACCTTTTTACTTGGCCATTCTTCCATTCACGCATCACTCACCGTCGCTTAACATCTCTTGCCATCATTACCCTCGCCCCATGCACCCCCCCCCCCACACACACACACACACACACACACACACAACACACACACACACACACACACACACACCACACACACACACACACACACAGGGTGGACAAAGACAAACTCATTAGCAAAGGGTGGGTGGACAAAGGCAAAGACAATCTTTAGCACGGGTGGAACACGAACAAGGGACACAGGTGGAAACTTAGTACCCAAATGAGCCGCAGAGACATTTGAAAGATTTTTTTTCAGTGCCAGAGTGGTTAACAAATAGAATGTATTAAGTAGTGATGTGGTGGAGGCTGACTCCATACACAGTTTCAAATGTAGATATGATAAGAGTCCAGTAGGCTCAGGAATCTGTACACCAAATGATTGGCAGTGGAGAGCCGGGACCAAAGAGCCAGAGCTCAACTCCCCGAAAGCACAACTATGTGAGTGTTCTCTCTTTTTCTCTCTTTCTTTCTTTCTTTCCTGCAGCAACCAAACACTCTTGGTATGTCACCAGACGTAACATTACTTTTAGTTGTGTTAAACGAAAAGTGAAAGGAATTAAATCTCACGTCAATGGAAAAGAAAAAACAGCGAAGATGTCACCACCACATACACAATTCCTGGGGGTGAAGACAGAGCTAACAGGGTTACATTATTTAGGCACCCAAACAATGGGACGGGTGGAAACAAGTTGGTTAACCGAATAATAAACTGTCCGAGTAACCAACAAACTTAAAGCGTAGTAGTAGAGGCATTTTCATTCCGTAAACATCATTCGATTGAGGGTCGAGTGGTGGAATAGAGAGCTGTAGCCCCAAAGCAGGTATAAATGGCCGAAGACATCGTACATCATCCGGGGGAGACGTCTCCCATCACATAGGGTGCAGTTGCACCTCCACAGATCTCCAGTATCGGCTCTTGATACTGATAATGGCTCAAAAGGGCCACCACTTACGGGCTATTCAAGCCCGTGCCACCTTTTGGGTGGCTTAATCTTCATCAATCAATCGGTACATCATCTCTTTACGGGGCTATTCATACCCGTGCCACCTTTTGGGTGGCTTAATCTTTATCAGTCAGTCAATCCTTACATCAATACATAAGCTAACCCCCCCCCCACCTCTAATCTCAATTCCCAGTTCATGTACCTTAACGTGATATTCAAGCCCAAGCGCTTCTCCCCCATCCATCGGCAACCTTTCGCGTATCCCTTATCCCACATAACAACAGTTATGTGGGATATCTCACTGTAGATCTCTCTCTACTTTACCCAATAAAGTAGACAACTCACTTTAACTTTGTCAACTCCCCCCGCCCCTCCAGCGCACATTGTTTGTATTTCTTCTGTACTTTAAAAGAACATATAATTTGTTATTTTAACAGTTTGCAAGGAATATTCATCCCAAAAAGCACAGTTCACAGTATTATATTGGGATGGGTATTCCTTACGAAACAAGGCAATGGCTGCCTGCATTTGTAAGGGGGATGGGGATTAGGCGGCGCGGAATAGAGGCATTAGCTGAGGCGGTGACAATGTTGTACCCATTGTTGGGAGCAGGAAGCCTAGTTAGACTTGTCGAGGTCCCGTCCTAGACCGCAGGGGTGGCGAACCTATAGTACACGTACATTTGGTTATTGCCTTGCAATGCTACCCATTGATAATTATAAACCCCCACGCAAACATTTACACCAAATCCGGGGCCAGATTCACGAAGCAGTCACGCAAGTACTTACGAACGTGTACATCTTTCCTCAATCTTTGACGGCTTTGGTTATATTTATTAAACAGTTTACAAACATGAAACTTTCCCAATCAACTGTTGTTATTGTTATAAACAGCCTCCTGGTGCTTCGGAGCTCATTAACTGTTTAATAATTGTAAACAAAGTCACCCAAGATTGAGAAAAGATGTAGAGGTTCGTGAATCTGACCCCAGCTCCTTAAGCTCTAGAATTCCATTCCTGAAACTTTTGACAATATCGGAAGAATCAGGCACAATAGTAACAGTATTTCCATCTACATATTCATGAGAGGCATCGATTACAGTAATGAACTTAGTCTAATTAAAGGAGGGAACTTAATAGTGAAACTAGCGTTGCATGCTCAGCTCTTCAAACAATCAAATGCAAGCCTGTTATATCAAATGTCATTTTTGACACAACAGCTAAAGTCTCAATGGAAAATATGCTTATCTTCCTTTCGTTGATTTATTCATATTTTATAACATAAACCGAAGCTTATCACTTCCTGTTCACATTTGTAATGCTGCTTATAAGGTTCAATAATAATACTATTTATATATAATGTAATTTTTTCGTTATCTTTTAACAAACACAATTGATGTTATAGAACAGGCTTTCTAAAATATTCACTTTGTGTTATACTATTGTTAATATTAAAACAATGAATATGCGTAAATAAACGACTAAACTCACTTTTCCTCAGAAAAAAATGACCATAACTGTTAAGACGTCCAACCCACAAGTCTGAAAAGAACAAAAACAAGACTTTTTGACATTTTGATCCTCCCTGGACCATTATTATCCAGTCGCGTGGCGGCCGCATCTCTTCCCGCTCCATCACGTCACTTGGTCCGCAACAGACCGAAATGTCTTGTTGACCAGACCACACACTAGAAAGTGAAGGGACGACGACGTTTCGGTCCGTCCTGGACCATTCTCGAGTCGATTCAATTCTTTTTCTATTTTCAGATTTGTGGGTTGGGGTCTAAATTTCAGATAAGCTATTGTGACCTATTGTCTGCCCGTAAACACTTGCTATTTCATTAATTTTTACTACACTACACACAGAGATCACAATAGCGTGATGTATCAAATGAACAAATCCACAAGGGCCGTGATGAGGGTTCGAACCTTCGTTTGAGAGGATCCCAGACGCGCCTTAAGCGACTGTGCCACATGGTAAAAGAATTGCCTTGTGGATTTGTTCATTTGTTCAATTTTACTACTTGGGAATTACTAATTATTAATAATATGTAATTCCTAAAAGCTGTCCCATTTAAAACAATTAAGATTTTAGACTTCTTAAGAGAATGCTTCTCGAGCATTTTGTTCTCCATGGGCAAGCGATATTATTTTTTTAGATTATCGCCAATTTGGGCTCAGGCGATCAAAAAGGTTCGCACGCTCAGCGGTCTATAAGGCCAACGTCTGACCTTTCCAAAGATGCATCTTACAACAGCTGCCAGATTGATGATTGATAAAGATTAAGCCACCCAAGAGGTGGTACGGGCATGAATAGCCCGTAAGTGATACAATTTTTTTTTTGTTCAGTAATTCTTTTCAGTGTTCTGAGGTAGCATTTAATCGTCAAGCTGCTATCGCGGGGGAGGATACTGCTTGACAGTCTTTATAAGCGTGTCCAGCTGCAACAGCTGCCAAACTAACTGATACCTATACCGTTAGGTGAACTGAGGCATCAGGTGCAAGGAAAAAAAACCTAAACTCCTCCAGCCTTCCCGGAATCGAACTTGGTACCGTTCGGTTGTGAGCAGTGTTCTGATCGCCGCTCTACAATGTTGGATGCGACCATCTCACAGCTCGTCTCTGTTGACCTGCCGACTCATTAACCTGATAACTTATATACATTATTTCACAGTGCTAAGCTCCTCCGACTGGCAGACCATCCACACACCAATGGTAGAAAATTATATTAATGTTATAAGAGACTAACAGAGATAGTCAGTGAAAAGCGACAGAGATAGGCTTGTAGAGAAACTAGGTCGACCAGGGGAACGAGACAGGAAGGAAACATACAAAAAAAGATACAGTACACAGAAACAGACACATACACAGAAAAATAATGAGACAGAGTGGGAGAGGAAGGGATGTTTGAAGAGAAGGAAGAGAAGGGGGGGGGGGAATATTTAAAGAGACGAGAGAAGAGGGAGACACAGGAGACATCTCCCGTCACGCAGGGTGCAGTCGCACCTCCACAGATCTCCAGATCATCTACTGATACTGGTAATGGCTCAAAAGGCCACCACTTACGGGCAATTCGTGCCCGTGCCACCTTTTTGGTGGATTAATCTTCATCAAACGTCAATCAATTGGACACATTGAAGGAGACTTCTCCGTCACGCAGGATGCAGTCGCACCTCCACAGATCTCCAGTATCAGCTCTCGATACTGGTAATGGCTCAAAAGGGGCTATTCATGCCCGTGCCACCTTTTGGGTGGCTTAATCTTCATCTTCGAGGGAGACAGGTGGAGAGAGGGGAAGAAAGTTGGAGATGGGGACAGTGAGAGGGGAAATAAGGAAAGAGATCCATGAGGGAGATTGGGAATGGGGGGGGGAAGGAAGATAGTTGCAATCCTTGTGCAATATCTGTTTTTATTATCGGGTGTAAATATCTGTGCAATACTTGTGCAATATTTTCTATCATCGGGTAAAAAAATGTCTCCTTGTGCAACGTGTTTTTATTCTCGGGTGTAAATGGTTAAAAGTTTGTCCCACGTGGAAATGTAATGCAAGTTTTTTTTTTTATTTTACGAGATCTTGATACACTCCCATTACAAATTTTCACGTTAATTTGTAAGCACTAATTTGTATAACATTCCCAAATATCCTATTGGCAGTGGTATTTAAATCATTTGAGGTATGAGGTTACTTGAAATGTGTGGACAAGGGAGCACAGGGATTGGGGAGAGCGGTGGGGGGAGGGGGTTGTCGTTATCTGCGACCAAGTAAACATGGCACCTGATTAGGCATCGAACCACTCTCCCGGCCAATTCACCATCATACCTTACAAGCATCGCCAGTCTGCTTCAGGTTGTGCTCGCTAACTGTGATTCGCGGACAGTGTCTCGTCACCACTTGTGTGGCATTTTGAAGACTTGCCCCGAGGGTTTGTGGTGCTTAGTGACTTGGTACAAGTGGTTTGTGGTGTTTGCGACACAAGCAGCGACGGATAAATGTTAGTAAGAAAGCAACAGTTCAAACTAGGATAATTTATCGTGAAACAACAAAAGTGTGTGTGTATATATATATATATATATATATATATATATATATATATAATATATATATATATATATATATATCTATATATATATATATTATATATAATATATATATTCTATATTAGATATATATTATATATATATCTATTATATATATATATATATATATATATATATATATATATATATATAATTCTAGTTTCCTCTAGTTTTAAGTAATCACGTTTGCCTGTTTTATGCTTTACACAGCCCACTGGAGAAACCTTAGGAAAACTGGCTCACAGAAGGGCCTTACTACAGATTTATCAGGTGCCAGTAAATAACTTGGGTGTTCTGGGAGAAAAACCAGTGTAGCCTGCAGACAGGCAGTGAAAGTTTCAACTACCTTCGAAAACGGCTTCATGTAACTATTAGTTATGTCTACAATAATATAGGATTCACACATACGTTTGCAGATTATTTACAATACATTGTACTGAACCTTAAAATAACAAAAAATATCCACTAATATTTATGGAGAAAAAATAGTTTATTAAACAAGTCTCAAGCTTCTACCATCATGTAATTACCTAAGTGTAATTACCTAAGTGTAGTTACAGGATGAGAGCTACGCTCGTGGTGTCCCGTCTTCCCAACACTCTTTGTCATATAGCGCTTTGAAACTACTGACGGTCTTGGCCTCCACCACCTTCTCCCCTAACTTGTTCCAACCGTCTACCACTCTGTTTGCGAAAGTGAATTTTGAATGTGACAAATACAGGATGCTAGCAACCTAGCTCGAAGTGCTGATAAAATATTGGTGGAGAATCCTGGAGCTGTGGTGAAAGTAACGAACAAATGCAGATCTGGCACTTCTAAAATCATTAAGCCCCTTTACACTTATAATTAGGTCATAGCAGTGTAACATCTCGCCTAGGGATCTTTGGCCTGGCTCCAATCTGCAGTTATGGAGCCAATACGTTTGACAGGTAAATGGCTATGGGAGTGAGTACTACAGGTGGTTTACAGTCCTCTGGGAAACATAGGAGAATAACTCGCCACTCTTTCCTCAAAGGGGGGTAGAAATAGCCTAAGCTACTCTATCCCTTTGAGATGTATTTCTTTGTTATCTCAATAAACATACTTGAATTGAACCTTCCTCTAACTAGGCCACAAGGGGGGGGGGATTACTGTTTCTACCTCGCTTTGTGATACAGAGAGAGGGTGGAGATTAGAGTGTTTGACCTGTCAAAAAGAGGGAATCTTCCCCTCACTAGTTGAGCCAATAAGGAAGATTAGATCATTCCCATTTCTGAGAAATGACTGGAGCCTTTGTGATTAGTTCGGTTTTAGGCTTAGGGCCTAAAAATCGGACTCTGGAGCCAGAGGGGCATGGCCTTTTGGGCAGTCTTGGGTAATGGGTAATGTGAAGTTAGTGTGATTCAGGATGAGGGGAGGGTTACCTGGTTGATACCTGCTTGATGGGGTTCAGGGAGTTCTTCTACTCCCCAAGCCCGGCCCGAGGCCAGACTTGACTTGAGAGTTTGGTCCACCAGGCTGTTGCTTGGAGCGGCCCGCAGGCCCACATACCCACCACAGCCAGGCCCGAGGCCAGGCTTGACTTGTGAGAGTTTGGTCCACCAGGCTGTTGCTTGGAGCGGCCGCAGGCCCACATACCCACCACAGCCAGGCCCGAGGCCAGGCTTGACTTGTGAGAGTTTGATCCACCAGGCTGTTGCTTGGAGCGGCCCGCAGGCCCACATACCCACCACAGCCCGGTTGGTCCGGCACTCCTTGAAGGAAACACTCTAGTTTCCTCTTGAAGATGTCCACGGTTGTTCCTGTAATATTTCTGATGCTCGCTGGTCAGGGAGCTGGGAAATTGAGGTTAAGAACATATTTCTCGAATGTTGAGCTATAGATTACCGCAGTGTCGGTAACTTAAAAGTACTGATCTGTTTAATTACCAATAAACATTAAGTTTACTTTGCCTAATTAGGTATATGCTAGGATGTTTGCTTGATTTAATAAACTTATTTTGTTAAACTACAAGGTCCTTGAGTATTAACAGTAAACCTAACTTGCACATTATTGGGCTGTCAGTTAACATTATCAGAGTATCATTGAGGTGGTAATCATTACACGAGTGGCCAAGAATCAGTTGAGCCACTCCCCCTCACTCTATTCTCCCTCTCTCTCCCCTATCCTGGGAATAGCAGGGGAAAAAGAGGGGTCCGGAACTATTCGAGCTTGGATGCCAGCGCACTGCCCTAAATTAACATCTGGCTCCCCAGCTGAATGGAGGTGAGAATTTATTAAGAGCCAATTTCCACAAGTGCCAGAACATTTCTCTAGTCCGTGCATTAATTCACAGGTAGGGGCAGCACTGGAGTATAAGCGAGTGTATGAAAAGCTTTAGAGATACCTTATACTAGGAAGTGTATGGAAAGGTACAGAGGTACTAGGAATGACCAGGTAGGGGGTGGAGACACTCGGAGGTCATGAAGATAGGCACCGGTGATTAAAGGGTTGCTCTAGCAGAATAGGCTTCCTTTCAATTTTGCACCAAGGGGACGAGTTTATTTATGGGATTGATTGATTGTTGCCGCCGAAGGCGGCAGGCCACTCATCCTATGAGTGGACACACCGCCATAGCTGCATGTACAACACCCCCAAATTGGAAGAAACCCCGCTGGGTTGTTCATCCTGTCACTTGTACCCAGACATAGTTGGGACTTGCTTAACTGTCTCAAGTGAACAGCTTCTCAAACAAGATTATTAACAAGATGATGATTAACAATAGGCTTCCTGCTCGTAGACTTTGATTACTACTACAAGTTTAAAATTTAGTCTAAATATGTTTTGATTCTGTGTATAATCGAGAAAGATGTTTTCCAGGCCAGTAGGCCTGTATCTAAGGTTAGAGGGAAGGACTAAGGATGGAGAAATTAGATTACCTTGTTGGGGGTGGCCTAGGTATGGGATCCCTGATACTAGAACTCAATATTATAGGCCTACTTAGACCTGATTTTACATCCTTTTGCAATCGAATGAGAATGTTGAGAAGATTAAAACACTAAGTATAGTTCATAAATTTGAAGTTATTCTGAGAGGCACCAGAGGCATACATCAATTATAGACATATTATAATTAATAAAAAATTAGGAAATTACAACTTTATAACTGTTAAGACTATAATCATGAACATTCGCATATTTTAGTTTGATTCTCAGATAGATATATTTACTATATTAGCCCTCAGATAGCGCATATTAAACCTAGGATGGTTAGGTTAGGTTATATTTTATTTACAACATAAATATCAACACCTTATGCAGACGAGGAGTCACAATAACGTGGCTGAAATATGTTGACCAAACCCCACACTAGAAAGTGAAGGGACGACGGCGTTTCGGTCCGTCCTGGACCATTCTCACAATCGACTTGAGAATGGCCCAGGACGGACCGAAACGTCGTCGTCCCTTTACTTTCTACATAAGAACATAAGAACAAAGGCAACTGCAGAAGGCCTATTGGCCCATACGAGGCAGCTCCTATTTATAACCACCCAATCCCACTCATATACGTGTCCAACCCATGCTTGAAACAATCGAGGGACCCCACCTCCACAATGTTACGCGGCAATTGGTTCCACAAATCAACAACCCTGTTACTGAACCAGTATTTACCCAAGTCTTTCCTAAATCTAAACTTATCCAATTTATACCCATTGTTTCGCGTTCTGTCCTGTGTTGATACTTTCAATACCCTATTAATATCCTATTATTAATAGTATAATTAATAATAGGGTGGATATGTAGAGTTCTAGTATGTGGCTTGGTCAACATCAACACCTTTACCGTTTGTCCAAATTCGGTACCTACAAGTCTTAAAATAGTCTTAAGTTCTGTGTGGTCCATCACGACACACACTTGTACGTTCGACCACATTGTTACTTACTATAAATACTTTCATTTTAAGAGGGCGGACTGAATTATCACTTCTTATGATACAAATATTGCAAATTAACAAAAAAAAGATCGCTTCTTTCACCTCTCCATGGAGCCTTTCGGACAAAATTACAAAATAAAAAATGAGGACATAAATACAGTGAAGAAAGAGGAATGAGCGGCCCCCCCCCCTTCCCTCCTCCCCGATCAGCTGTTTCTCCCGGGAAATCTTGCTTTACGGCGGGAACATACGTACACATTATGGTGTTTTAGTGCCGTTCTCTTTTCCCCTCCTCTGTGACTCGTCATATCTCTCTTTAATATATTATATATAATATATATAATTACACATACATACATATAAGGGTGCTGGTTTGGGAAACGTGTTGGGGTTTTGAGCGAGTGCTTGACATTCTTATAGATGATTGCATCCGCCGCTGCGAGGCACGTGGTGCCAAACGGCTCGGCCACTTCCTTATGGGGGCTGCAAAAAGCGATGCCACCACCACCTTGTCGCTCAAGTTTCATACCCACTATATGTAGGCCTCGTGTAGGCCTACATATAGCTCGTTTCAAGCTGGCTCAACACACTGCCATTGCCTGCTGCAACATATTAATAATAAATAATTTTATTTAATATAAAACCACGATACAGTGGGTTGAATAGTTGTTACATAAATGCATGTTTAATAAGCTTTAATAATAAGTTTAATATGTAAACCGCACTGAAATTGAGTTGCTAAAGATACAGGCCTATGTGGTATCTTATTTAGTTTTTTTTTCAAGTTTTGCCCCGAGGGGCGAGTTATTGGGCAGCACTACTCATCCTGTGAGTGGAACCATCGCCATAGCAGCTATT
>WNGS01072847.1:4088275-4115736 GCA_020271785.1 Procambarus virginalis | reverse complement strand
CCGGTACATCTAGACGGTGTTGGTGGCGATGACCAGCCTCCACACGGCTTAACACGCCCCCCACCACCTCTCATAAGGTGACGCTCGTTCCCTGACCAACAGTCCGCGACCCGGAATTGCCGCGTGGGACTTTAAACGTGCAATAAATCCACTTGAAAACTGGCGTCACTCCTCGTCTCGCCCAGACAAATCCCCGAGACCTGAGCTCTCTGACGCGGGAACGCGTCGAGCGAGCCATTTTAAGGCGAGCACACGGGTCAACCAGGGCGCAGTGTGGCCTCTGGTGGTCATGTCACGGCAGCTTTGAGCCCAGGTTGGCTGTAAAATCTGAATGCCCCGCGATCAACTTACCTTGAGTGCCGTGTGCAACGCTGGGATCCAATATGGCGGAGTGTGTGGGGGCGTGCGCACTCCTCCTCCCCCACCTCGCTCTTTATGACCGTCTCTTAGATAATACCCAGATACCTTATCAGCCCTCCTATTATTAATTGAGCTGCAGCTTTATGAATTGCATCTTGGGTTTGAGTGTGATGGATGGTTAGAAGGCATTTTTATGAGGTTATCGTGCTGCTGAATGGGATGGGATGGAGTTGAATGACAATAGAGAATCAGTGAGGGGGAGCAGGAACGGGTTGAGGAGTCTGTGGGCGGTAGGTGGGGGTGTGGATGCTGTTCCGCCGCCTCCGTTCTATCCACCCACTTTCACATTTCTCTCGCTTATAGTCACCTGGGAAGTGTAAACATGGACAGGAGACAGGGCATTATCAATACATTCCCGGGGGATTCTGAGGCAACAAATGCTATGGATTGCGATGGAATCCTTGATGATAAACTCCTAGATGATGTGACGCCTCGAATCTCTCTCATAGATGATGTGATGGTTGAGGATGTGAAACCCACATTCTGTACTCGCTGTCGGACAATTTCCACCAGCTTCCTGTCCAGCTCGTATGTGACAGGTGACAATATTAGTATTGGAAGTAGCGACCGATGTCAACCAAGGGATGCGAATACGGTTTTTTTTGTGGGTGAGAGAGACCTTTCCCAGAATGACACTGATGATGTGCCTCTCCTCCATGTAAGTCTCCTGTAGGCTACAGTCTGCTTAAAAGGCATATTGTTTTCTCATTTACTAGCTATAACGTTTAAGTTCACGGGCTGATAATATTCACTGGTCAGAGTATTGCTGGCAGATAGGTTCATCTTACAAGAAAGTAACTCTGAATTACACCATTGTATCTATTTACTAAATGGAAAATAAGAGTAGGTAAATATTTACATATAACCAATGTTTGGAGCTATATGGCTTATTCATATAGTATTTGAAAGAAGCTTTAGATTTAGGCCTAACCTTTGTCTAGCTTAGCCTGGTCTAGCCTAATCTGGCCTACCCAATCCTGCCCTAACTTGTCCAGAAAAATGCAGCCAACAAAAGTAACAAACTTCCTGGCAACTATTTCCTACTAGATGAATAGAAGCGGCAGGTGAAAGGAAATGTTCCCAACATTTCTGTACTACAATGAGAATCGAACTCTGTACCTTTTAGTTGTGAACCAACTGCTCAACAAAATCCTCTAAACTGCATTGGGAATTTAGCAGCTGGCAATACTCTTAACTGCTCTGCTTATTATTTTTCAAGTTAAAATTTCATGTCCTTCATTAGTTTCCAAACTGGATTTATAATCATGCTTACTTTTATATAGATTAATACACAGCTATTAATGCTTAATTATTACTATTTTCTTTTAAGTACAAAATATTTAAATTACTGAATGTAATCTATGTGAAATTTTAGCTAAATATTTAATAATAATTAACCCCATGAAATGGTTCTTTAAATAATCCAAAGTACTGTAAGTTTGCAACATGTGAAATAACATCTAGATTATAGTACAGTATAGTTATATAGGAGGCCTGGTCGACGACCGGGCCTCGGAGACGCTAAGCCCCGGAAACACCTCAAGGTAACATCAAGGTAGTGTGTGTAGTAATTAATGAATTAATGGGCTTAGTGAAATTTTGCAAATTGGTAAACGGAAGCAATATACAAAGTAATGTAGTATTTTTCATATACAGTATTATGGAAAGATAAATACAGCAGAAATGTGTAGGTTTAAATGTGAGGGATTAGTGTAATTGTAATCTTATCAGTAACTAGCATAAATTAAAGTAATCTTAAGCTGTATAAATGACCAACTGATAAAAACGCCTGTTTAAGTACAGTTTTTTTCTAATAAATACAGTATTAAATGTACATGTTCTATGCTGTATATCTAATAAAAAAAAATGTGTTTTCTGGTACAATATTTAATTTCCATGTATACTGAAGTTTGTTTATACAGTACAGTATCTCATTGTATTTTTCTAATACGAATATCATAGGACTATCATAGATTTTTTATGCCTCGTTCCCTCCCGGGAGCTTCCATTACGAGATGGTCTCGGCCCAAATTTCTAAAGGAGGCTTTATCACCCCACAAATCTTTGACTCTTCCAAGCTATTGAACCTCCTTTTTCCACTTTTTTTATTTATTTTTTATTTTTTTTTTTATTTATTCACTATTCCCTTCCGAGATGCTGGTCTTCCTTATTTTATTTTTGGAGATCATGCACTTTTATTAGATTATGATAGGTATAGCAGAGTTGGCAACTGACTCGCTGCTTTTATTTTTCTCAACTTTATGATGAAACGATTTTCTGTAATTAATAGGATCCTGGGGCTCATGGTAATGTTAAGACGGGTCACAGCAAAAGATCCCGGGTTCAATTCCTGTGGTAGGGCAGAAGCATTTGAGTAACTTTTCCTTTCACTTGATGCCCTTGTTCACCTAGCATTTAATAGATACCTGGGAGTTAGGCAATGTTATGGGTTGCATCCTGGGGAATATCAGTATTTGAGCTTAGGGGGACCTTGATAACCCTAACAGGCTTCCTGTCCTTGATTAAGGGAAACCAAATTTCGGTGAAATTCACGGTGAATCCAACTCCTTCATGTATAGACATCCCGAGTGATAATTCCTGTTGTCTGGGGACAGGAAGCCTGTACAGTGCTTAAAGTTAATATCGAGGTCCCTCTAGGCTAACTACCGACCAATCCCAGGATGCCACCCCCTACCATTGCCTAATTTTCAGATACTAGGGTTTGAACCCAGGCTCCTTGAATGTGATGCGAGAATGTAGACGTCTTTACTATAGGACTCATAGATATGCACAAGTTCCATAGTGTTATACAATACCTTTACAGTCATACTGGGATAGTGTTATTTCTTTCCAATTGTTTGTCCTTTTGCTTATTATTGACATGAGCAGAATTTCATTTTGCAATTAAGTTTTGTTTTAGATTAGGTTTTTATCATATCTTTAAAAGTGTTTTATAAATTAAATGAGCTTACTTTACTTACCATATTGGTAATGCAGAGTTGTTTTAATTCTCCTCACTAGTATTTCCTTATAATTATAGGATGGAAATGAAGTTGAAGGAGGACAAAGAAGTCTTCCATCAAGCAATAGCTCTGACCACTGTCATGCTCCTCGACTTGGTTCCCGAGCATCCCGGCAAGCCATGAAGAAGCTCTTCTTGGCATGTGGCCTTACAACAATATTCATGGTAGGTTTATGATTAATTATGTGTATATAATAGCAATTTACTAGCACTTAAATTATATTTATAATTTGTACTCAGAATAGCAATGTGCAGGCAGCTCTTGATTTGCAGGGATGTTATATTCCCATATACATCATACAAATTAATTCTAAATGTATTTGGGAAAAATATGGTTAAGATTTGGAGGCTTCAAAGGTGTGTTTTCACTTTAGTCTTCAGAAAATAACTATCAATTAATAATTAATGCTCTCCACTTTTCAGCCACAAATTTAGTATACAGCTGTATACATAATGAAGTTCATAATGCTTGGTATGTGCAGTGATGCATAAAACCCAAAAGTTAGAGTACATGTGTGTCATTGATGCTAGCTACTGACTTGATACCTGCTTGATGGGGTTCTGGGAGTTCTTCTCCCCAAACCCGGCCTGAGGCCAGGCCAGACCCGCTCTCAACCAAAACACACACACAGAAAGCCCTGAATATTTTGCTTGTTTATGTATATAATCAACCCTCTCTCTACTATTTATTATAAATATGGTAAAGTAAAAGATAAAATAAAACTGTACATAGTTTTTAATGCCATGAGCAACAAATATGGTTACAAAAGAAAGTTGCATATGGGCATTTGTTGATACCTGCTATCTGATATTGATAGTGGATGCCAGCCAGATAATTCATGTCCTGTACAGGTATTACACAATTATTTTGCTAATAAATGTGGGTTCCAAAAATGTGTGAAAATTATGTTATCCACTCTTATCATTTAATTAGATATTTAATGCGCACAAGAGTTGCCATCGTAATAATACTTTCTATTAATACTGTACTTTACAATTGTTGAAACATGTTGAGAATATAATAAATATTTGTAAGTAGAAAATAGAAGTAGCTCTAGGAATAGTAATATAAAAATTTGGATCCCCTGGAAAAGTTAGGTCAGAACATCAGGCATACAAGGCATCAAGGTATACCTAGAGAGGGTTCTGGGAGTTCTGCTACTTCCTGAGCCTGGCCTGAGGCCAGGCTTGACTTGTGATAACTTTGTCCAACAGGCTGTTGCTTGGAGTGGCCTGTAAGCCCACATATCTACTACAGCCTGATTGGTCCATGAATATGGTGGTCGTACAATTGTTGTGTTTTACCCTCTATGCGACCGGCTTTATGGGAGCCGGTCGACTGAGCGGACAGCACGCTGGACTTGTGATCCTGTGGTCCCGGATTCAATTCTGGGCGCCAGTAAGAAACAATGGGCAGCGTTTCTTTCACCCTATGCTCCTGTTACCTAGCAGTAAATAGGTACCTGGGTGTTAGCTGTCACAGGCTGCTTCCTGGGGGTGGAGGCCTGGTTGAGGACCGGGCCGCGGGGACACTAAAAAGCCCCGAAATCATCTCAAGATAACCTCAAGATATACCCTGGTGGGAATGAGTTTTGCAAAATATACAGTGATAGATATCATGGGGTTTTGTAGTACAGTAGCCTACATATTTGACTCGGTAGGGATCCTGGATTCAATCCCCGGGCAGGACAGAAATGGTTGGGCATGTTTCATTTCATCTGATGGCTCTGTTTGCCTAGTAGTCAATACGTACCCCAAGAGTTGAGCAACTGTAGTGGGTAGCATCCTGGGGAAGGTCATTAATTGGCCCAGGGGAACCTCGATAAACATACAAGTCCAAGCTTCCCGTTGCCGATAAATGTAATTATTTTCAGAAATAGAGCACAAAGCATTATTTGATAATTTGTATATACTGTACCGTATTTAGTTCCATTTTAATCACTAAAGACATTACAGGTGTCTCTTGCTGAATGTATTTCCATTCATCTGACAAATTATATATTTTTGGGCAAAGATAATGTGTTGGATGAAAAATGTTTATGGCAAGAGAGTTGTACATTAACTCTTTATATAGTACATGTATTTTGTTTTTCCTGATAAATTTTAAAAGATCAAATGTACAGTATAAGGTTTTGCAGTACAGGTAGTGCTATTAATACAGAGTACCCAGTACTGTATTCTTAAATAGTTACAACTTGCCACTGTAAAAAAAAATTAATATATATATATATATATATATATATATATATATATATATATATATATATATATATATATATATATATATATATATATAATATATATATATATATATATTATGTATGTATGTATGTATGTCGTACTAGTAGGCCTAGTGATTTTCTTTATTTTCAATAAATTGTTTCCAGTTAGTTTATTTATTATTACTATATTATATTAAGAACATAAATTATTTACTTAGTTGAGTTAGTTTAGGTTAGGTTAAGATTGGTTAGGTTAGGTTGGGTTGATTAGGTTTGGTCATGTATCTGTTAGTTTTAACTCAAATTAATATATAATATATATATATATAATATAATGGGCAATAGGCCTTCTGTAGTTACTGTACCTTTATTCTTATGTGCTTCATCCCCCATTTATCCCTTATGTATCCCCCATGTTTTTACCTTTATTGTCTTATCACCTGACCCTGTGTGTGTGTGTGTGTACACACACACACACACACACACACACACACACCACACACACACATATATATATACAGTATATATATAAATTTAAAGGACCAAGTTTGAGAGTTGTTATACTCCAACAGATTGCTGAAGCTGTAGGAGGATACATGGCTAATAGTATTGCTATTATGTCTGATGCAGCTCACTTACTCAGTGACCTGACATCCTTCATTGTATCCTTGGTGGCAATATTCCTTTCCATGCAACCTGCTTCAAAAAGATGAACTTTGGATACCACAGGG
Organism: Procambarus virginalis; assembly: GCA_020271785.1. NCBI lineage: Eukaryota > Metazoa > Arthropoda > Malacostraca > Decapoda > Cambaridae > Procambarus > Procambarus virginalis. The sequence goes on along the minus strand of WNGS01072847.1, from coordinate 4,109,341 downwards.
CAGGTAAGTTTTTAAATAAATTTGCTCTGCTGTTTGCAGTTTGATATATCGTATTTGTATAAGTGATTTTTTTAAATGTAGTATTTGCAAACATCAGTTTTTTGCTCATACATTTCGAATGCCACAAATTATACTGGTATTGGCACAGTAGGACCGTCATGCTTCTGCTTGGTCTAAGGTACAGTACTGTACTTGGAAGCACTGTAAAAAACGACTATCCATTCCAAGTTTTCAGAGTGCAAAGTGGTCCGTTCACAAGCTTGGTACAGTGCACTTCCAATTTGTTCAAGGTGGGGGGGGGGGGTTGTGTGTTTTTGGAGAGCCCATGTCAGACTGGACCTTGCAATATTTAGCTAATATGAGTAGCAGAAATAGATTCATAGCTTACATTAAATTTATATTTACTGTATAAAACCAGATTTAACTGGAAGGACCTCAATTGTCCTCATTGCCTTTGTGTCTTCTATATGCTTTCATTTGTGATGTGTAACTAATATACCGGGGTAGTATTTTAAACATTTTACCGTCATATTTTGGGACTTGGCCCAGAATTTTTCTCTAATTCATAAAATAATACTTCTCACGGTAGCTAAATGACCAGGCTATTATTTTGGAAGGGCTCAGGAATACGCTTGTAGCTGGGGGACACAGCTGTGTGGTAAAACTTTATTAAAGGCGGGAGGCGTGTTTAGTTTCCATTGACTAAACCTATCATTGTAAAAGTGAACTTGATTCATACATCAGCGACTTGATTACTAAGTATGTGGGTTCTATTACTTGATGTGAACAAGGTTTAGTGTGGACAATATCTCCTCAATGTGAGAGACGTCTACATTCACAGATGAATTGTTCCAGAATACGCTTCTTGCATTTATCTGCTTCTGGGAAAGATATTAGCTATCCTTTGTCCTAATTCTGCTTACTGATCTAGACCATTGAACTCTGTTTATCTTCTCCCATTAATCTCATTGAAGCAGCACCATATCTCCACATTCACCACATGGCATCCCAGACTCACTGGAGGTTTAATGTCTGGCATGACCAGCCATTAGCACCAGCCAAACCAAAGACCACAAAAAGCACCATTTCTCTATATAATGCGTCAAAGACTCTACAGCAGTTCGTTAATATCCTAATTAATTCGTACTTCATGCTATGCAATCTTGCATTACATATTTTAGGGTGGAGTGAGATGGGTATTTCCAGTGATACTTTATATTTAGGTTTTATCTTTGAATGTAGGGACAATACTGTATTTAGATATTTTTCACAACATGAGCTAGATAATTCTAGTGAATGGTGCTGTCCTAGAATTTACCACTTTGGAAAAATACAGGATGAAATGTTTCCAGTGCAGAAAGGTCAGCTGTTATAACAACACAATGAGAATTTAATTTATTTACTCATTGTATCCCTACAAAATTTAATCCGTAAAGTGCTGTTGTAGGGGATACAATGAGTAAAGATATTCGTAAAGTAAAGATATCAACATATCCGTAAAGATATGTTGATCCATGGGATAATGCAGTGATTATCAATGTTAATCAGGGTAATTATCAATGGTAATTACAGGGTAATTATCAATGGATCAACATATCCGTAAAGATATGTTGATCCATGGGATAATGCAGTAATTATCAATGTTAATTGTCATTATTATGGTCTGGTTTTTATACCCATGATGATAATGTAGATATAATAGGTCATATAGATGTAATGGACAATTATGTAAAGCCGCGCTTCTGTGCCAGGTAAGTCCACTATGGGCTCACCATAATCCATGCTACTTGGAACTTTTTGTCCAGGGTAGCTGAATCTAAAATAACAACAACAGAGACGTAGTGGAGGTTCTAGACCCATGTAAGAAAATCCTGCCATTATTTAAAGGTCTTAATAATGTGATGAGGTTATTATATAATATAGGGGCCTACAAATTATTGTCAGACCACAATTTGGGCTTTCCTACCAGTATAAATCCATCTTTGGGCAAGCAGAATACTGTAACAGCAAAGGAATTGATTGCAATGTGCTTCCTGTGAGCTGTGCCAGGGTTAGGTTTACATGTTGTTGAATATAGCTGTTCATATTACATTGTAGGCCTATATGCAATACTGGTTACGGTGGAGGGGTGAATGAGTTGCCTCAATCATACAGAAAACTAAATTTTTTTTTATGCACCCAGTTAGTGGTACTTATGATGATAGGCGCAATTTAAGGATTACAAAATATACAAGCATGTTTTCTGCATGTTTTGATCATAAAGACAAGAAACATTGTGTAATATTTTTATAAGAAGTTGATTTGCTTTTGCATGCTCAACAGGGCAAGTCAATTTGTTTTAATATTGCACAAAAATAAGCACTCATTTATCAACTTTAGTGTTTTAAATGTAGAGAAACAATAGTTCTTTCAAAACTTTTAGACCAATATTAATCTTAGTTTCCCAAATACAGATTCTGTCTGATGATAAGTAGTCACTTATGACTAATGCTATCTCAACACAGAAAAAAATGGTCAAATATCCCTTTTATTCAGAAATGGAAAGTAACTTTTGATTTGACCTGTAGACAAGCATGATTTAAAAGTTGAATAGCTGCTTTTCATGCCATTAAAGTGAAAAATATTACATACACATTTACTTAGAATGATTGTAAAGAATAAGAAATTATCCAAAATTACATCATCACTTATACCAGTGATTTATACCCATATGTTTTGTAGAGGCATTTGGAGCATTAATTAATTTTTTCTTTACAGAGGTGTTAGGTGCTGTAATCAGTGTGTTGATCATCTGGGTCATCACAGGCATTCTAGTTTATGCAGCCATTCAACGTGTCATCTCCATGGAATTTGAAGTTGAAGCGGATACTATGATCATTGTGTCGGCTCTAGGTGTTGTTATTAATATCATGTAAGTTGGTCGGTCAGCAAGAATCCTTACCCATTTGCCTTTTCAACCACCCACCCCTTGAATCCTCGACCACCATCCCTCGAACCCTCGACTACCCACCCCTTCGAACCTCGACCACCCACCCCTTCGAACCCTCGACCACCCACCCCTTTGAACCCTCGACCACCCACCCCTTCGAACCCTCGACCACCCATCCCTCGATCCCTCGACTACCACCCCTTTGAACCTTCGAGCCCTCGACCACCCACCCCTTTGAACCCTCGACCACCCACCCCCTCGAACCCTCGATCACCCACCCCCTCGAACCCCTCGACCACCTACTCCTCCCAACCTCCACCCCCTTTCTGTGTGTGTCTTCTGTAGATATCTATAGAATGCCATTGCATAGCGGCTCGAAACTTTCAAAGTGTGTTTGGTGGGGAAAAGAAAACCATTTGCAAATGAGGACGGGGGTGATCATGGTTAAAATACCATAAGCATGGCTGCTTATACAAACATGTTGCAAATGCAACTCAATTTGAACATCAGGAGATATTAACCCCTGTATTGTGCACCTGTTTCATATGACAATGCCTTTTTGCATCCCCCAAAAAATATGCCCCAAAAATGCATCTAAAAATGGTAACACTTTCGCTGGGTCGGCTAGTGGCTTCCCACATACCCCCAAGGTCTGCCGAACGTTTCCTGTGAGCGTGCACCTGCACTAGAATGTTTATACTTTTTTCACTTTTCCACCTCAATTTTCGGGCTACGTCATACATTTTGGTATCAAATTGTTCGCAATAGAATTTTCTAAGTGGATAAATGCTTTTAAGGTCAAAAGGTCTAGGACGCCACCCACATCAAACCCGAAAATCGGCCAAGCGTTACCATAGAGCGAGCACCCATCCGCACACCTACAACACCCACATTAAAATATTTGAACTCTCTTTTTTTTCCAGTTTCTCGCCTCAGTTTTCGTGCAACGTGGTTCAATTTGGTATCAAATTGTTTGCAATAGAATGCTGTAAAGGCATAAATGCTTCACTGCTTTCATCATAGATTGGCTCTGTTCTTGATCACTATCCTTCTTGAAGTCGATTTGCAGTATTTATAAAGCCAGTAACAACAAACACCCAAGATAAAATAACCGGAATGGGGAACTTTTCGACTCCAGGAGAGGATGCGGCTGTCATGAGCGAGGTCACAAGAAGGTCACAACTGAGGTCACAACTGAGCCTCCAGCATGGGTGGGTGCCTACACGGCGGGGTCAGGATGCCATGTGGGGTATAAAGAGAATGGGCAGACATTGTCACACATTTTAAAACAAATCCCATAGTATTCGGAGAATAAATGGAATTTTTACAAATTGTTTAATTAATGACGCCGTTTGCGTCATCACTCGCTCTGAATTTTGGTTCCGTGACGGAATATTATTTTGTATTTTTTTAAATCTTGTGCTAGACCTAAAATCAACCCTGGTTGATAGGCACATTGAAGGGTTAAAAAATACATTTACTAAAGGCTAGGAGGCAGGACATAGGAATATATCTCGCTTTCTTTTTGTCACTAGTAGGCAAATACCATTACCACCACACCACCACCACCTCCCTGTATGCCTTGCACCACTTTTGCCATATTTTGATATATGACGACCTGGGGATACCTCTTGATTGGCTTCGATCAAGCAATCTTGTTGTCTAGTACTGGTATTATTGGCTTCTTGATGTTTGTGGCAAATTATCGTAAGCTTTAACAATATCATAATGGATTAAAGTTACACGGAGTAATTTACAGCACGTCATGATTATGGATCTTTGTTCCATTAACTACTGAGGACAGCATTTGTATATTGCTGGAAAATGATTAGAGAACTGCACTAAAGTCTAGAACATATTCATAAAATATTAATGATTTTTCTCAGTATTTTTTCACAAACATTTTGGGTATTGAAAATGATCTACTTACTACTTTTCAGCCTTGGCATTGTCCTTCATGTTGGTGGAGGGGGACATGGCCACAGCCATGGAGGACGGAGTCACGGCCACAGTCACGGAGGACAAACTCATAGCCCCAGGTCCGGTGGAAATAGCACTCCCGCTGAGCAGAGTGCACCATCCGCCACGAACGTCAATGTCAGAGCAGCCTTCATTCATGTATTGGGAGATTTAATACAAAGTATTGGTGTTTTAATTGCTGCATATATCATTAGATTTTATGTAAGTATTGACTTTTTTTTTTCCAACTTTGAAGATATTGTACTACATTGAATTGTTTGACTTTAAGTATATTAATTGGTAATGATGCTAGTGAAGAGATTTACTAATTGCTCTAGCAAGTAAAAGAAAAGTAAAATTGTTTCTTGTAAGTAAAAGAAATTGTTTTTTTTTTCAAGGGAAGTAGAAAATCAAATTTAAATTAAATTCAACTACAGTAATTAAAAGAAAGAAATGTATACTTTGGTGTTTTCACATTTTTACCTTTATTTTCTTACTGATATATGTAGTTCTGTACAATACTCCATCTACTTTCAAGACTGTGAATTGAATTCATCTAACCTACATATTTTTGCTACTTAGATCATTCAGTCTTCTTCATTCCTTACTGTTTTTATCAATTTTTCGTGTGCAAAATTTGTTGTATTAGGTCTTGTGTCCTCGGGAAGGTTGTTGACATAGATCAGAAAGAGTACATCAAGAACTAAGCTGCTTGTGACCCTGTTTTCTGCTTCCCTTCACTTTGATATTTAATTTTGTATTACCCTGTCTCCAACCACTCAGGCTGGTCGGTAGAGTAATTTTCTTGATTCTTGTATTTGACATCCAATGGTCTAAGGCAATGTACTGTATCTTTGCCCCATTCTCATATCTCAGCACCTTGCCTTCATATCCTTTACAAGTGCTATGTAGTTACACTAACTTGGCAGTTATTTGCCTCCCCCATTTCTTGTTTGTAAACAAATTTATCCAGTTCAGTTAAATATTTATTCACAGTCTAGGAAGGAACAATCCACCCAGCCCCCTTCTCTTATATCTTAGCTTGAAGACTTTTATATAATTGAACAGGTTTGTCAAGCACGACTTGCTTGCTTAAGTACTGTATGTGTATGCCGCTTCCGTTAAAAAATTTGTCCTGTCCAAATGTTCCCAACCATATCTTGGTTATCGGGTATCCAATGCATTTTGTCACTCCTGGTATTTTAGTACTTCATTATAAGGCAGAAGATTATTACGAGACCTGGATGGTGGCGGGTTCAAGTGTTTCTGCCTCTAGAACATCCCACATGTTTACTCCATGTAATCCAAATAAATACTTCCTTATTTCCCCGTGGCTCATTTGTTGCCATTTTCTGCCATTGTCCTATCATTGTGTTAACCCTCCTATTTGATGCAGGCATTCCCTGTCCTCCTTGTATGTGCCTATCAGCATCTTGCACTGTATATTACAGAAATGTTTTTTGTTTAAAGATAAGCTTGGAAAAGGAGGAAAATACAAGCATGCATCCTTACAAAATATTTTTTCTCCTACAGCCACAGTATAAAATAGCAGACCCTATCTGCACCTTCCTCTTCTCCATCTTGGTGATGATAACAACAATACCAATCCTGAAGGACCTGGGTACTGTTTTGATGGAAGGCATGCCACCAGGGATAGACTATGCGCAAGTCTGTTCAAACCTAACAGCATTACCTGGTGTGAAGATGGTTCACTCGCTACATGTTTGGGCACTTACTCTGGATAAAAATGCATGCTCTGTGCATTTAGCAATCAGTAAGTATTCATTATAATAATTTAACAAGGTATTCCTTTTAAGGATACCATGTAGTTTTTGCATGATTATTTTTTATCATAAATCTTTGTGTATGCTTGAAAAATTGTAACACATCAGCATGATTGTCCCTTTCACAATAGAGGCACAAAGTCCCTGGATATGAGATTTAAAAATCATTTTAACGAGTTAAAATTTTACTCTCGTAATCCTTTGTGTGAGTTTCGGTTAATGCTACAAATACTGCATTTGTTGCCTTGAGGATAAGTTAGAACGTGCAGAACACTGTCAATTTTATAACACTTTGTATGTTCGTAAATACAAACCTTATGCTTGTGGTAGTGCTCATGTAACATGGTCTAATTTCAATAGGATTTAAAAACTTGTTAATATGCCACCTCTTTGTTACAGTAATTTCTTAATAATTCTAGACATCTAGCTAGAGGTCTCCCTGCTTCCTCAGACTAGTTGTTTTTGTCTCAGACTCGAACAGGCAGCCAGTTTGTACATATAGTACATGATAGGCTTTTATCGAAGTTTTGCCCCTCCCCCCTCCTTCCCCAAGAGTCGTATTGTTGACCCTCCCCAGGATGCAACCCCACAAGAAGCTGGGTACCGATTACATCATAGGTATAACATATAATGTTAATATTAATTTTTAATGAAATACTCGAGACAAGCTATTTCTTGGGAATCTAGAAAAAGGCAAACATTTTCCCTAGTATATAAAAAAGGACAGATTGAGGCACTAGACTTCAATAGTTAATAATAATAATTCATTGTGTCGGGGGGACAGGCAGCCAGTTTAAACATACAGTACATGTTAGGCTTATATTGAGATATCTCCCCCCCCCCCCCAGGTCAAATTACTGACCTTCCCAGGATGCCACCCTACAAGAAGCTGGGCTAACTCCTGGGTACCTATTTACTGCTTCATGGACAGGGGCATTAGGTGATAGGGAATGTACCCAACCATTTGTTCTGCCCGGACTTCAAACCCAAAATTCTCGATTGCGAGTCAAGAATGAACCCGACTGTATTACCAGGACCCCTTATTCTGTTCTCTAGAATAGTTGTTTTATTCTCTTCTGTAGACTTGTTACACCATCTCATACATCACTCATTTTTAAGTTATACTGTATTTCCTAGCATTTTGGGGAAAGTTTGAGTGGCCAGTAATAAGTGAATGGCTGAAAAAGTCTTTTGTGTTTGTTGGATGCAAGATTCCCTTAACACAGGATTATAATCTTTCATAGATGAATTATTTCTTTTAAGTGTAGCTGTGGACATCAGTAGATTGCAATGAGTATGGGATGTCCTTCTGAGATGTGCCTTGAATACTTATCCATTCACAATTTAGTTTTGACACTGCAAGGCTCTTGGTGATATTTGACACTGTCTATCTTGGATTTTACATGTCCATTATATATGCACAATGAATTCACCAAGCACATGCTTGTCAGGTTCAACTTCATGTATGAATTGTCTCGTGTTGTCTTCAATACGGTGTGCAGACTCTGATATTGGTTTCTAACAATTGTTTGACATTTGAACCATCGTACCAGTTCCAAACCCTGTACTCTGATTTGGAATCTTTTACTACAAGAGTGCCACACTTGAAGAAGTTTATTTTGTATTAATATTTGCAATGTGTTGCAGTCTCTTGTGAATAAACTGCCACTTGGCAAGTCCTCATCTTTGATTTTACAAAGTCCTAACCTGTGCGGTAAGGACTTCCTGACTGTCCTGAAATGTCTGTTAGTGTTTTCAAGAAAAATTAACATTTTACATTTACTTTTTATGGATGACTGCATTCTGATGACAGTATTAGCTTCTGTTATTTTGCCCTTGTAGGACTTTTATGTACTACTTTGAGGCAAATAATTTTACTGTGTAACTTTATGCCATTTTATTTGCTCTGGGATAGTTACTTTTCATATATCACCACTTGGTGCTTTCTTTTGATAATTACATTTTGTGTATTTGTAATGGTTATTGTTGCTTAATGTCTTGTAAATCTTTTTGCCCAATAATTATTGGAATTCAACATTGGTTGTATCTCCTCCTTAGCAGGTATAAAATTGTCAAATTGTCTGGATATGCAGTCATGTTAATGTGGCTTCCAATGACCTTGCAAATGCTGCCACTAAGGAAACTCATTTGTTTGCATCTTGTCCCCAAAACCCATTCCCTATTCCAGTTTGACCCTGTCATTCAAAAAGTTATCCTTAGCTGTTGGAAAGATAGATGACTGGCTACCACCAATTACAAATTACACGATATCATTATGCCTTTTCGCATGGGGATATGTTGCATTTAGGACAGGAGAAGTGTTCTTGGCTCCATTACTTCTTGGCCATACCAAATTATTTAATTGGCACTTAATGGATTGGATTCTTGATGGATTGGCACTTCATGGATTCTTAATGTTGTAATTATTTGTTCTGCTTAGTGATCTTTCTCCTGGTTGAATGTCCTGATTTTCATGATCAGACACTTTTGTTATACTGTCATTGTATGACTAAAATCTTCAATAAAATCATCAGTGAATCCAATAATTTTGGTGACAGCTTGTGCCTTTTTGCTCCCGTATTGGTGGCTTCTGTGGTATCTAGGAACTTTTCCATCTTCTGCATGCCAACTTGGATATCTACAGTACTGTTTTAGGTGTTAGGAATCATTACTAGTGGTCTCTTTAGCTCTTTGACACCATCCAGCAGGTATCCTCCTTTAGGAATGACGGTTAACTTAATCAGATCCTGATGCCTCTGTAGGATTTAATAAACCTTTTGCCAACAAGACTTTACCTACAAATAAAAAGTATATTCTTGTAATTTAGTGTTTCAACATTTAACTAGTTACTTTTGTGTATTTGTATGTATGTAATGCTTTAAGAGAATATTGCATAAAACATGCATTTTATTTTGTGCTTGTGTCCTTAGGTCCTGGTAGTGACCCAGAGGTTGTGTTAAGAGATGCCCAACGCGTTATAAGAACCCGTCACCACATTTTCCACACAACTATCCAAGTTGAGCAATACCAACCACAGCTCATGGACAACTGCCAACAGTGCCAACCACTCTCTAGATGAGAGGCACCAGATATTAGGGAATGTGCGCATTTTGTTTACTTAATTAGTTAAAAAAAAAAAAAGTTGTATACAGTACTGTATTCCTATATCGGTTGTAGATCAGAGTTGTATGATTTTTGTATAATGTTAGTCTAAAAGATGTGAATATAATTTATGCACTGTGGCAAAGTTGGGTTTATAGTGTGCTAGTGTTATTCCTTGAAGAGTGGTTTATTGGTTTATTTTTTCAGTCGGTATTTAACTTTGTTATGAATACCTATTGAAAATAGGGATTTATAAAAGATTCTCTGAAATGTTATAGAAATGCTGCATTATAAATGAATAGCTTTTTCATCTTATTTAATCAGTTCTCGATTATTTTATATTTTTTATATATTTATATTACAAATTAAGTAAATTTGCTTGCAAATATTTTAAAAGTTTAATATGAGTACTGTACAGTAGTTATATTTTAAGATTTTATGAATATATGTATATATACAGCATATATATATTTTTTGTTTTGTTTTTCAAATGTTTCTAACTTTGTAGATGAAAATTTTAATGCCTCAACAGGTGCTTCTACTATGTAATACAAATAGGTCTGCACATGTGCAAGAGAATCTGGAATCGAATCCTGGACAGGGTGGAACACGGTTCGTTCTTTCACTGTTTGCTTCTGTGCACTTACTGCTAATTAGGGACCTGGTTATAAAGTTTGACTCGTGTTCTGTGGGGACAAAAATGGTGCCGAATAATTGGTTCCAGTACCTGGCCTAAGGCCTAAATTTTAGCACAAAAATGGGTTTTGACAGTTTAATTTTTAAATACAGGACACATCTTTGGATCACACACATTCTACTCCTTTGTACATGGCATGAATTAAGTAGTTAAAAGGATTAAATATTTTAAATTATGATGTGTATGTTTTTAAATCATAACTGCAAACCTTCAAACAAACTGCAAATCACATCATTTGCTACTCTGTACTGTACTTTGCTCTTTCCTCCTTTTGCCAATTCTAATAAAAACACTTAGATGCCAATATTCTGTTTATTATTCTGTTTATACAAGATACTCTTTAAGAGTGACTGAACCCCATTTGTATTGTTTAACTTCTTGTGTACACCAGTCATTTATTGTAGTTTTTAGGGATAAGGTTTCTATACAATGGCACATTTCTGTGCTAGATTTCCTCAGATTTGATACACTTGTGTTTGTCATGTCAAACAAAGCATAATGTTAAACATTCTCAACTGTTGTATCAAGATGTATCAATTATTCAAGAGGAATGTGTTTTTTTTTTCTTTTCCCTTTCACATAGCGCAGAATTATCATGACTACCCTATACTGTATGTGACTTTCCTGGGATTGGATAATACCTGCTTGGAACATTTTCCAGATCATCTCTAGACCTCCAGATTTCTCATAATCATTATTCTTTTTTGTAAAACACATCCATAGTCATACTTTCATGTCCACATATCTCCATGCAATATTCTGTAAAATTAATACCCTGCAAACTTCTCAAATTACCCATTACCTCTGTTAAATATCTTGTCGTAAAATTTTGTGATTATACTGTACTACTCTATTTTTGCACTCGTGCTTGTACTTTCACAATTCTTGAATTGTCACAATTCAACAATCACTTCTTCATATAGCTCTATAACCTCATTTTCTATAGGATTTTTTTCTTCCTTGTGAAGACTTTCATTGTAATTACATCACTCTTTTGTCTCGTTGCTCTCAAACTGCGCTTGTAATTTCATTTTAATGGTCCAACCTATTATTCTTTACCAGAAAGTGTGCCATATTTACATATCAAATTTGACTTGCTACTTTTGATTCTCATTACACACTAATGCTCTAACTTTGAACTCTTGTAACATTATCCATATGTACACTTAAAGATCATCAGAATACTACATATCTCCACATGTATATCACTGAAATCATCATCATATGCTCCGCTTTCACGAATTAAACATTTGTGTGTATGACACATTTGTCCCAAACAAAGCACTGACTGACTAAGGCAGAAGATTTGATCGACCCCTCTTCTACCCTGTATGTGCTCAATAGTTCATTTTTGTTTGTACAGTACTATTAAAAAACAAGGCAATTAGTGAAGTAGGACATGCAGTCGAAATAATACTTTTATATTGAAAATAGACCATTTATATTGATAGATTAAGATATACTTAGTTGAGGTAGCAATTTTCAAGTGGAGTGGGTACTTTTTATACAAATGCTTTTGTAGTAACTAAAACACAGTAGAGTATGTGTTAAGTAAAGAGTTGAAATAGGACCTTTAATTGCAGTAGACCCTTGATAGTGGAGATTTGATGTAGATATTGCTTAAGGAGGTAGACAGTGCTGTGGAAACACCACTATCTAGCAGCAATACTGCTTACAAAATAGCTCAATCTAAGGAAATGCAATTTTTTAAAATGTTTTGGTTGCCGGCACAGTAAAGACAACGTTTGGCAGCTTTCGGATGTTGTATTTAGTTGCTGCAATATGGTGCTTGTGCATTTACAATTTTATGCAACACAAACACTAAGAAAAAGTGCAAAACTTTATTCCCTTTTTTTTTTAGGTTTTCTCTAGAAGCATTTTAAAATTTCCAATGTACTGTACCTTATAAAGTCAGACTGGTTCAGACAACTATCATTAAGTAAAGACTTGATTTTGGAGAATTGTCACAACTAATTGCTAATACTGTATTATACATTTTTATTACACATGGCATTGTTGGTTGCTGCCTCTGTATATTCTGAAATATTCTCACTCCATAGTACTGGCATTATTACCTTTGGGTGTCCACTACAAAAGCATGCACTTTAATATTAGTATTTATATGTTAATCTCATCAGTCTGATAACCATATGGCAATTACATCAATCTGGTGGTATTCATGTGGTAATCACATCAGTGTGATGGTATTTATCCGGTAATTGCATAAATCAGGAAATTGCAGGGGATTAGGTGTATTTTGGCCAAAATATAGATTGTCACACATAGTAAGATTCAAGACCTGTAAAAGATTGAGACAAAAATAGTGTGCTCCATACAGAGATGTGTGTCACGTCACATGAGAAACCAAACCATTTGTCGATTGGTGAGAATATCACTTGGTATGAATGAGAATATTTGGCAGATGAAGTGATGAAGATGAAGTGTGAACCCCAAGTGTCTGGTGTCCAACCATATTTGTACCTATGATTTGTTCATGAACACATTTCCATGCTGGCAATGTTGCTTTTGATGTTGTAAGATGTTAATTTGCATGTGACAATTGCTAATGTGAAAAAAAACTACTTTGGTAGTGTTTTTAGTGTTTTTGAATAATAAGTCTCACGAAGTAGAGACTAAGTACTTCACTTCTGGAGATAGTGTTGTAAATTTATGAAAGTGTTTTATGTAGTGAAAATAGAACACCAGTAAAAATCATACTGGAATGGGGGATACTTTATGCACTCAATAATCCCTCAAACTGTTTTAACATATCAATTCATAATTCTATTTCGGGTAAATAGTTGCTAAAGATATTGTCATTATGCATGTTTTATCATTCTTCCGCATTCAGTGTTGCTTCAGTTCTTTTTGTAGAAATATCAGTACCTGTACCGTAATGCATAAGCATTTGATATGTTACTTGCTAACAAATTGAAGCAACCGAGTATCATTGTAGTATGGAAATAAAGCAAATTTTTTTGTTGTGAACGAATATGGAAAGCTTTACATTTTGTAAATATGTATTGTAATTTACAGTTTATCATCATATTTTATATTTTAAACCAAATGGAATCATTAATAAAAAATTCTAAATGTAAAGACTTTGTTTTGAGTAAGAATATTTACATTTTACTGCTATTTATTAATTTTGTTTAGTATTAAAAACAAGGATTTTGAAATGCTGTATATACAAGTGTTAAATTATTTGAGCAAAATACTTTATATTGCTTGTATAAATCATATTTTATTTGACCTACAGTAGTGAAGCAAAACTAGTACACAAAACTGACCTCTTGACCACCTTCAAACCATCCACACTGCTATTTAAGAACAAGTTATAAAATTGTGAACTAAAATTATTTTCAATACAGACCACAAAATGCCAGGCTTTGTCAACATGTTCCATCACTGTGATGATGGTACAAAGTAGTAGGCATCCATTAGTCTCAAGAGACTATGGAGTTGGCTCTGGTTGTCGGTCAAGTGGCCTCTCCAGGGCGCAAAGCCAGGGTAGGTTAATACGAAGAAGTTGGTACCCAAGCAGCAGGTCCCCCTGCTGCTTGGATGAAAAAGGAGAAGTGGAGTGGCTGTTGGCCATTGATAATTGACACTTCAGACTCGCAAAATGTTAACCAATGGGGCAAGTTTTAGAGATGATGTGAACCAATCAGCGGCCGGGTTTGGTTGCCTGCTGGTTATAAGAGTGACGATGAGGAAAAAAAACACTTCAGTGTGTTTTACCTCACTTTCGGTATCCAGTTCCAGGTTGGTCTCGAAGTTTAGCTGTATGTAGAGGATCCCTCTCCCTTTCCCCCTTACGTCTTCCCCCCTCCCCTTGTTGCATCTCCCTCCCCCTCCCATTTTTTTGGGAGAAAACCACCATTATTTAAGTTTTGCCTTGACGACTCGAAGGTTGGGTTAAGTGTGCATAATGCTGCATGTGGCCCTATAGCAGACAAACAGGCCTGTGAAGCTCCTCTACCCAAGGACACAACCACAACCCAGATGATCGGGTATAGTTTGGAGGTGTTCATAGACACTAGAATCTAGCTCCAAACTAGACCGACACACCCCTCCCCTCTCCATACAACAACACCTTTGTATCTTTCATTTAGTAATGCCACTGACGCTTTACAATTATTGGTGGTAAGCACACCTGGTTAACTCTTCGCAAGACTTTACAGTACAAAGTCTACTCCGTCGGTAGGACAGCCCTACTATATTGTTAACCTAGTCTCAAACTTTAAATAGGGCTATAAAATCACCCATTAGCTCCACAAGTAGGCACTAAATGTTGCACAGGTCTGAGCAGACACCAGAAGCTGCCCCTGCAGAATCTTAGTTTCCAGTTATACCATAATTACATTGAACTAGCCTGGTTAAATACATGCTTTGTGGTTCTGGGAAGGTTTGAGTGGTCCACAGGACCTATTGTGGGCACCCAGGTCACCCTCAGGAGTGTGTACTAACTCAGTTGTGCTTGCAGAGGTTAAGCTTAGGCTCTTTGGGTCCCGCCTCTCGACTGGTGTAAGGATTCTTTAGCCTATTGGTCTCATATCTACGTTTCAAAATGAGTACAGAGTATGCCTCCTTCACATCACTGCCTAATTCATTCCATTTGTTTACCGACACTGAAATCTTTAAAATATCTGTAGCTTGCCCAACCTCTTGGTGGACCGTAGAACGACGGTCACTTTTCGTGCAGGTCAGCTTTCGATCTCAAAGTGGTTGGGCACCATTCCTTCCCCTCGTCCTATCCCAAATCCCTATCCTGACCCCTTCAAAGTACTATATAGTTGTAATGGCTTTGCGCTTTTCCCAGAGACAATTCCCTCATTTGGGCACTTCCCACTTGACTCCCTTGTTAGTGTTCTATCCATGCTAAACAGTTGTCCAACCTCAATTTAGATGTGATCACCTTCGAAATTCACTCAGTCTTCCACGAATGTGTTTTTTAGTACCTGTAGCCTTTCCTCTTAAGTCTACGTGTATGCGTTTATGGGACTAGTCAGTTCCTTGTGGTTGACTTGGGCCGGATGTCAAGTTTGTGTTAGCGATGCATACAGACAATCTTTTGTGATCCTCGTGCAGCGAACAGTCTTTGGATCTCTGTACCGATAATTTTATTCGGAACTAGCTGTACCCGGCCACGCGTTGCTGTGGCTCAACTGAACCACAGCAACCTTACCCTGTCTTCCAGTCCTCCCAACCATTCCTCAATCCCCTTTACCTCGCCCTCCCAACCATTCCCGACTCTCCCGTTCCCTCGTTTACCCCACCATTCCCCTCTTCCCCGTCCCTTTGTCCTACCCCCATCCCCACTTCAGCATCCCCTTGTAGCGAGTTAATCTTATACTCGCTCCATTATCTCATTATCTTCATAGCATAACTAATTACAGAAGCTACAATCCTTCCCCCAATACTCTCCTCACCTTGTTGGAGGGAGCCGAGGTGTAATCACCATATAACCCAGCGAATGTGACAACAGCAGGCACCCATTTGGTCACCATTTGGTCCGGGAGACATCTCCCGTCACGCAGGGTGCAGTCGCACCTCCACAGATCTCCAGTAGCATCTATTGATACTGGTAATGGCTCAAAAGGGCCACCACTTACGGCTATTCATGCCCGTGCCACCTCTTGGGTGGCTTAACCTTCATCAATCAATCAATCAACAGAGGACAGTACAGTCTCCAGTCAAGGATGTAGTACTCGGCTTGGGCAGTTCTAGTCGACCCAAGACGCTACGCTTTGACACAGAGCAGACAGCAGACTACGACCGCATCGAGCCGCCACGCTCTCGCTCCCCGAGTTCAGACACTCACAATTCTCATCGAGCCGCCACGCTCTCCCACAGAGCTCCACGACTCCGGCTTCACTCAGCTCTCTGCTCTGCTCTGCTCCAGGCTTCGTCTCAACGTCTACGACACTGGTGTATCAGGACTACTAAATAAATATGAAACTCTCTAATACTGTATCTAATCACCCAACAACCGTAACATAACCGTACGTTACACCCTTGTCCTCCTAACCAGTTCCCACTCAGTTCCCTCGTCCTCCCTTACCATTCGACACCTTCCCCGTCCACCTGGTCCTCAACACCATCCCCCACTCCCCTGTCCCCCTCCTCCCCCACCATTCTCCATTCCCCTGTCCCTCCTCCCCACCATTATCCATCTGCCCCGTTCACACTTCCTCCGCACTATTACTACAACGCAGGAGACCAGCTGGAGTGTTCACGAACTATTCCCCGTTCAGGGGACATGCCAAGCGTCAGTACTCTTGCTCCGGGGCTTCACAACATGCGGGTCACTGCCCTTCAGTGGGTGGCGACAAACTAAAGCGAGTGAAACTGAAGTTACTCGTGTTGCCAGGCCATTTGGGGCAGACTCTTGCATCTTTGACATTTTTAATTAGTAGAAAAATCACCGTCAACCAAATAAAAATAATACCCATTACCAATGCCAAAACATCTAGTTCACGTGAAATATTTAGATGGAACAAGCTCAACACTGAACATGCGTGCATCACCGTCTTTGTTCTAAATTTTAATAAACAATCTCATTAGAAACTCATGATATATACTTTTGTTAATTCAATGTCTTGCTAGAATTTCATGCAAAACTTTCCAGCCATGTCATATTNGGGAGTACCTGGACAATATATCAACAAGGAAAATCCTAGAACATTTATATCTATAAGTGTAGAGTGGAGCATATAGTGAAGCGGTCTCCACCTTCATCCCTAATCTCATCCTAATCTTCATTGTTATCTTCTGCAACGCAGTCCAATCCCGTAGCGACGCTACTAGATCAAACAGCAACGCTGTAATCTAAAATATCGTGCCTAAACTCGCCAAGAGAGTTCTTCAGTCTGGCACACTTTGTCAGACAGGCACCCGCTTCAGCTAAGTTTATGAATGTATTACTGTAGCGTATTAGTTGGCCAATTAAAGCTAGTATAACATTAATATTCTATAAGACTGATAGTCGGTAAAAAGGCGAGGCAACGCCTCATATTTCTGTGAGTTTATTATTAATATTGTGGTACAGCAGAATCTTATCCAAGCTCTGAACCTCATGAGTGTCCAGTGTCAGAGAAGATTGTCACAATAAGTAATCAAATAATCATGAGTGTCCAGAGTGTAGGAAGAGATTCAACAAGCTGACTGTATTTAATCATATACATTGATCATATACATTGCAAATACTTGAATATATAAATTAAGTTAACAATTGCTTGCTTAGTTATTTTTTATGTAATCATATAAGTTCATTTAATTAAATATATTTTTAGTACTCAGTAACAGTACTCAGACCATACATTAAGGTCATTTATCATACTTTGCAATTTACAATTTAAGTTGTTTAAAGTATAAGTGTATTGGCTGTTAATTGCTAAGGTGCTAGGCTAGACTGTGTATGTTTAAATCTCAGATTTAAACAGAGCCAGTGTTCAGTTATATAACTGAATTTATATAATCTTATCCTTGTATAAAATACAAGCTGATGTGAGATACCTGTTGGCAGGTGGACGTGGAACTGCAATCAACCTATCAACTAATTCACTCACCCCACCTGCCCCTTACAGCCCATTATCTGTCATTAGGAAAAGAGGAGCTAGGATTTACGACCCTAGCTAGAGATTTTAGTTGAATTAATTGCATACAGTAATTTTTTAATTTAGTTCAGTACAAGTCCCTGGTAGTCTCCTCTTATATCATCACAGCAGGTTTTTCCCACATGGTGGTCGTACAATTGTTGTGTTTTAACCCTCTATGCGACCGGCTTTATGGGAGCCGGTCGACTGAGCGGACAGCACGCTGGACTTGTGATCCTGTGGTCCCGGATTCAATCCTGGGCGCCAGTAAGAAACAATGGGCAGCGTTTCTTTCACCCTATGCTCCTGTTACCTAGCAGTAAATAGGTACCTGGGTGTTAGCTGTCACGGGCTGCTTCCTGGGGGTGGAGGCCTGGTTGAGGACCGGGCCGCGGGGACACTAAAAGCCCCGAAATCATCTCGAGATAACCTCAAGATATACCCTGGTGGGAATGAGTTTTGCAAAATATACAGTGATAGATATCATGGGGTTTTGTAGTACAGTAGCCTACATATTGACTCGGTAGGGATCCTGGATTCAATCCCCGGGCAGGACAGAAATGGTTGGGCATGTTTCATTTCACCTGATGGCTCTGTTTGCCTAGTAGTCAATACGTACCCCAAGAGTTGAGCAACTGTAGTGGGTAGCATCCTGGGGAAGGTCATTAATTGGCCCAGGGGAACCTCGATAAACATACAAGTCCAAGCTTCCCGTTGCCGATAAATGTAATTATTTTCAGAAATAGAGCACAAAGCATTATTTGATAATTTGTATATACTGTACCGTATTTAGTTCCATTTTAATCACTAAAGACATTACAGGTGTCTCTTGCTGAATGTATTTCCATTCATCTGACAAATTATATATTTTTGGGCAAAGATAATGTGTTGGATGAAAAATGTTTATGGCAAGAGAGTTGTACATTAACTCTTTATATAGTACATGTATTTTGTTTTTCCTGATAAATTTTAAAAGATCAAATGTACAGTATAAGGTTTTGCAGTACAGGTAGTGCTATTAATACAGAGTACCCAGTACTGTATTCTTAAATAGTTACAACTTGCCACTGTAAAAAAAAATTAATATATATATATATATATATATATATATATATATATATATATATATATATATATATATATATATATGTATGTATGTATGTATGTCGTACTAGTAGGCCTAGTGATTTTCTTTATTTTCAATAATTGTTTCCAGTTAGTTATTTATTATTACTATATTATATTAAGAACATAAATTATTTACTTAGTTGAGTTAGTTTAGGTTAGGTTAAGATTGGTTAGGTTAGGTTGGGTTGATTAGGTTCGGTCATGTATCTGTTAGTTTTAACTCAAATTAATATATAATATATATATATATATAATATAATGGGCAATAGGCCTTCTGTAGTTACTGTACCTTTATTCTTATGTGCTTCATCCCCCATTTATCCCTTATGTATCCCCCATGTTTTTACCTTTATTGTCTTATCACCTGACCCTGTGTGTGTGTGTACACACACACACACACAGTATATATAATATACAGTATATATATAAATTTAAAGGACCAAGTTTGAGAGTTGTTATACTCCAACAGATTGCTGAAGCTGTAGGAGGATACATGGCTAATAGTATTGCTATTATGTCTGATGCAGCTCACTTACTCAGTGACCTGACATCCTTCATTGTATCCTTGGTGGCAATATTCCTTTCCATGCAACCTGCTTCAAAAAAGATGAACTTTGGATACCACAGGGCAGGTAAGTTTTTAAATAAATTTGCTCTGCTGTGTGCAGTTTGATATATCGTATTTGTATAAGTGATTTTTTTAAAATGTAGTATTTGCAAACATCAGTTTTTGCTCATACATTTCGAATGCCACAAATTATACTGGTATTGGCACAGTAGGACCGTCATGCTTCTGCTTGGTCTAAGGTACAGTACTGTACTTGGAAGCACTGTAAAAAACGACTATCCATTCCAAGTTTTCAGAGTGCAAAGTGGTCCGTTCACAAGCTTGGGTACAGTGCACTTCCAATTTGTTCAAGGGAGGGGGGGGTTGTGTGTTTTTGGAGAGCCCATGTCAGACTGGACCTTGCAATATTTAGCTAAATATGAGTAGCAGAAATAGATTCAATAGCTTACATTAAATTATATTTACTGTATAAAACCAGATTTAACTGGAAGGACCTCAATTGTCCTCATTGCCTTTGTGTCTTCTATATGCTTTCCTTTGGTGATGTGTAACTAATATACGGGGGTAGTATTTTAAACATTTTACCGTCATATTTTTGGGACTTGGCCAGATTTTTCTCTAAATTCATAAAAATAATACTTCTCACGGTAGCTAAATGACCAGGCTATTCATTTTGGAAGGGCTCAGGAATACAGCTTGTAGCTGGGGGACACAGCTGTGTGGTAAAACTTTATTAAAGGCGGGAGGCGTGTTTAGTTTCCATTGACTAAACCTATCATTGGTAGAAAGTGAACTTGATTCATACATCAGCGACTTGATTACTAAGTATGTGGGTTCTATTAACTTGATGTGAACAAGGTTTAGTGTGGACAATATCTCCTCAATGTGAGAGACGTCTACATTCACAGATGAATTGTTCCAGAATAACGCTTCTTGCATTTATCTGCTTCTGGGAAAGATATTAGCTATCCTTTGTCCTAATTCTGCTTACTGATCTAGACCAATTGAACTCTGTTTATCTTCTCCCATTAATCTCATTGGAAGCAGCACCAATAATCTCCACATTCACACATGAGCATCCCAGACCTCACTGGAGGTGTTAATGTCTGGCATGACCAGCCATTAGCACCAGCCAAACCAAAGACCACAAAAAGCACCATTTCTCTATATAATGCGTCAAAGACTCTACAGCAGTTCGTTAATATCCTAATTAATTCGTACTTCATGCTATGCAATCTTGCATTACATATTTAGGGTGGAGTGAGATGGGTATTTCCAGTGATACTTTATATTTAGGTTTT
>WNGS01072847.1:4077383-4088125 GCA_020271785.1 Procambarus virginalis | reverse complement strand
GGTGTGTGTGTGTGTGTGTCGGGTTTCCGCCAGGCAACTCTACGCAGGCTTCTGACCTTTCATACTGGCGATTCCGTGACCGACCATAATAGTAAAATCTATACGAAACAACCATGCAATTACAACTGTGGAGCCCCTCTTCCCTTGCCACAACCCAGTTACCAGGAACTAAAGATGCGGGATCCATCCACATTGGGACCATAACTGTGGGATAGTGGATAGTGAGAACAAAATGTTTGGGGGGGGGGGGGTTCTATTGACGCAGTGGTAACTAAAATATACGAAAGTACTTAAGGCAATTCCAGTGTCAATTCTCTCTCGTGGTTTGACACTGTCATATATAATACACACACACACACACACATTATTTATATATATATAATATATATATATGTATATATATATGTATATATATGTATATATGTATATATATATATATATATATATATATATATATATATATATGTGTATATCACGAAAATAAACACGTGATTAAAAATGTGACAATGTCAGACCACGGAGGAAAAAGTGAAACGGGAATTTCCTTAAGTACTTTCGTATATTAATACATCTTCAGAAGGAGTCAGACTCCTTCTGAAGATGTATTAATATACGAAAGTACTTAAGGAAATTCCTGTTTCACTTTTTTCCTCCGTGGTCTGACATTGTCATATATATATATATATATAGGGGGTGGTAGGAGAAAAGCACACAGAAACTGTATTGGAGGGGACCTACATTCCCTCCAATGCGTTATGTGTGATTTCCTCCGAGGCTATGGGTCCCCCTTCCAGCCAGAGGTGGTACTCCCTATATATATATATATATATATATATATATATATATATATATATATATATATATATATATATATATATATATATATATATATATATATATGATACTAGAGTGTAGACAAGGTTATTATTTGTACAACAAACGTCCCATGTGGCCATAGTTGTCGAGCGTGTAATGCAAGTTAAACCGTAATGCCCAAACTTTGGTACTGAGGCGATTAGGTGGATCACAACAAGTTTGAAAATAGTTTCACAGCAAAATTAAGCTAGGCCATGTGAGCATAGGCGGAGTAATGAGAACAGGCTGCCGTAAAGTGGGATGAAGCGATTTTGTTGTTTTACTCTATCCTACTTCAAATGTACCTGGTTGATGGGGTTCTGAGAGCCATGCTTGATTTGTGAGAGTTTGGTCCACTAGGCTGTTGCTTGGAGCGGCCCGCAGGCCCACATACCCACCACAGCCCCATTGGTCCGGCACTCCTTGGAGGAAACTAGATTGTTTCCTCTTGAAGATATCCACGGTTGTTCCGGCAATATTTCTTATGCTCGCTGAGAAGGTGTTGAACAACCGTGGACCTCTGGGGCCAGATTCATGAAAGCTCTTACGCAAGCACTTAGGAACGTGTACATCTTTCCTCAATCTTTGACGGCTTTCGTTACATTTATTAAACAGTTTACAAGCATGAAAACTTCCCATTCGACTGTTTTTATTGTTATAAACAGCCTCCTGGTGGTTCGGAACTCATTAACTGTTTAATAATTGGAAACAAAGCCGCCAAAGATTGAGAAAAGATGTACAGGTTTGTAAGTGTTTGCGTAAGTGCTTTCGTGAATCTGACCCCTGATGTTTATACAGTGTTCTCTGATTGTGCCTATGGCACCTCTGCTCTTCACTGGTTCTATTCTGCATTTTCTTCCATATCGTTCACTCCAGTACGTTGTTATTTTACTGTGTAGATTTGGTACTTAGCCCTCCAGTATGTGCAGCACAAGACAGAAAAGATAGACGTTGAAATCTAGGGAGCTCTAACGGTATTAACGAATCAGGGAAATGTGGTCAAATTCCTGTGAATTCTCTCCCGGGTTGGAATCTGGAAATGAAGGAACAGATGTGCTTTTTTAATGTGCTGGCTGTCGATGACGCTGAAGGAGACTAGATTGAATACTACCGAAGCCTCTTCTACAAGTTAAGCGGTATTATCAAGCAACGTCACCGTGACAAGATAATCGAGGAAAGGGGGATTAAAGATTAAATCGGTGAATCTGTACGCTGGTATAATGTGGTTGCAGCTGGCACGCTCAGTCATTATGGACAAAGGGGAGGTGGTCGCGGGAGACTCGGTAATAGCGAGAATTCGTTTTGAATACAAATATCCATGGATATTCGGGCTGGACACAACAGCTGAGCAGTGGCGTTGCAGAATCTGTGGTGAGAGTGACAGACACCACTTAGATGGGCACAATCTCTCAGATAGTGGTCCAAGAAACATTAGAAATGTGTACAATAATAAACCTCACATTGAGTTAGGAAAACAGCATTTGTCAAATAGTGATACAGTTCTTAAAAGATTCCCCCCACTTTGCACACGGAAAATAACCAAAACTTTAGGATTTGGTAATCCCTAAAGGTTTTTGGGTTTGATAATAACGTAATCTTGATTGATACGCTGTTCACTTGAGACAGTTAAGCAAGTCCCAGCTGAGTCTGGGTACAAGTGACAGGATGAACAACCCAGCGGGCTTTCTTCCTATTGAGGGGTGTTGTACATGCTGCTATGCGGTATGTCCACTCACGGGATGAATATCTCTGCCCAATGAACTCGCCATTTGGGGCAAAAATTTAAATTAATTAAAAGGCGGTAAAAAGGTTGTGATAGTGTTGTGTCGATGATAATGACGAGTGTGTTTTATTACAGCGCAGTAGTCACGGTGTAACCTTGACTTTGACCTGTATAATTGAATGAAGATCATCCACAGTGAAACGAGGAAATTTAGGCTAGGCTACTTTATTTCTGGCTACTTTATTTGTATTATAATTACCCGTTAATTTGCATAGCATTTATCATTACAGTATTTTTCAACTGAGATGGCTGTTTATTAATCAGCCTGCTCGCAAGGTCTGGTTCCACCCAAAAAATATATATATATATAAATATATATATTATATAATTATATATAATATATATATGTAGAGAGTAATTCAGGTGTTCCCTACACAGGTGCATCAATGACCACCTGCTACATCTGTGCCACCATATTCTAGCTCTTGTATTGCCACATGGGCAAAAGTTATGGTTCAGATATCAATATGAAGATCACATTACGCCTTCACGAGACTCGGCCATAGACTACAGAACATTGACTAACATTGCGCAGTAGTTTGTGCAGTCAACCCGCAACCGTTTGCTTTCCCAGGCAGAGAGAAACACTTTGGAGTCAGTCGACTGTTGCGGAGAGCATCCTGTGTCACACTAGTGAGACGCAGTTGATGATGAGCTTGTCACTTCAAAGTACCGTGGGGAGGGGGGGGACGGAAAGCCTCACCCTTGGCTAGGACATAGAGAGGGCCCGACAGGCTTTCTGTCCCCCAATAATGGGGAATAAATATGAACGACAGTAATGGTTCCTTGCACCCTGAGGTAATGGTGCAAGGACAGGTTGTTTCAACAACCGCCAAAATGAACTGCTTCAATAATCGCAATTAAAAGCACCATGTCTTTTACAGATCAACAAATGTTAAACTTTAATGCCATGACTGGCAGCAGCCCCATACAGGATTGTGAGCCACGTACAGCTACCCGTTCTCCTAAAATAGCACATCGCATTTTGACGTATACTTTACCTGAGGACAAAACCTGATGTAAAAACAATGAGGGGATCGGCTCACGAAATTGACGTGATGTCCCGTTTTTTGTTCGTGGGGTCCTCGGGTTCGTTAGGTTCAGGCACCTTAGTACAACTCTTCAGTGACGTTGGGAACGCTCGAAAGGACTGGCAGAGTTATTACCCCGCTAGATTATAAAAACAAAAGGAGTAACTGCTCGTTACATTACAAAACAAAGACATTCTTGTATATTTAAAAACAATGGTATTCGCTGTTGTAACTTACTGCAGAATTAAATCGCAACGTCATACGTCAATGAGCAAAATATTGAAACAATGTGGTGGAATAGAACTTGCATACCAGGTTATGATCTTTTTGTTTACTAATATCTGATGAGGCAAGATAAAATTAATATTTGCAACAGCGTAGTTCAATATTATGGTCATATATAGCCCGTTTTCCTAAGGTTTCCCAACGTCAAGAAACTATCGTACTAAAGTGTAACCTACCAGAGAACCCAAAACAAAAAAGCGAGCCGCTACCATTTTCTAGTGCGACGATTTTTGGTACTTGGGTAAATTTGCGTCAAAATGCTACGCTTTATTAGGTGGTGGTTGTTTTAGATTCAGCTAATAGAACAAAATTGCCATGTAGCACGGGCTATGGTGAGCCCGTAGTGGAGGTTCTTTGGCACCATTATCAGTATCAATAGCTGATACTGGAGATCGTGGGGGACGGGGCCCGTGGGCACACCGATCCAATTCAATCCATAAGGGCTGGTCAGACCGGTGAATTGATGGGTACACGCGTTGCTCACAGCTGAGTGCCACAGGAATCAACAGAGCTGACGGCGGGCTGGCCTGTTTAGACGGAAATGTCCGGGTGTTACAAGAGGATTGGTTTCCTAATCCCCCGATGTCTGTAGTCTGCTCGAATTTCCTTCTTAAATGTGTCAAAGTTCTATTAGAAGGACGGGTTGCTTATATAGGGTTGAATAACCTCTCGGATTTACTATGTACCTCTGTTCCTAGTGCAAATGAAAACAAATTTATAAGTGATTTAAATCCCTCTGGGTGGGGGGGGGGAGGGGCTGGTAAGGTCTGGGGCAGAACCACTCCATCAATAGCCTACTGACTTTAGTGGAAAAGTGTTTGGTAATCGCGGCCGAAAGCGCAAATGACTTAACACTGATATGACGCTCACCCCCAAACCCTTCACTACGCCCTTCAATAGATAACCCATGTTTACTCCCCCCCAGCAATGTAATCTTGAACGGCAGAGGCAGTTCTGATTTTTTGTTTTCATCATCAACGGTATTTCCGTAATCTACGAGTCAAAGAATCTTCTTAAACAAGCGCTCGTATTTTAAACGGATGATCAAGTTAAAGGCACTCAAAGGCGTAGAAGACACCTTCGCCCACAACGTTAAGGGCAAGTACGACAACTCAAAAGCTACGAGATTTAGAAATCTACGAGTTACAAAGAGCTACGAAGCCGAGCAAAAAAAAAGCTAGGCGAAGCTCTCACTTCTCACGGCTATCTATCAGTGACAACTCTCAGCTGTCACTGATAGATAGCCATCAGAAGGCTCTTACAGTTCAGCCAATTTACCTTTGCCATAATATATGCATTTCCACGAATTAAAGGGAGGAACGCTGCGAAAACTGACGTAGAGTGGGAATGATGCGAGGAGTTATATTGGAATTCGGAATGATGCTAGGACGGGTACGGGTGAGTAATGATGCAGGGACGGGTGAGTAATGTGGGGTGAATGTTATAGAACAGAGTAGTCATGAATGTTTTTTTTCTACGTCCTATATTATGTACAACTAAATACAATGTCACAATCGCTACAAGAAGAGTATTTCAAACTGGTTAATTAAATTTATTTTATTGAATAAAATTGGACAAAAAAAATTCATTAGACATCATGAATAGCAAATATACGATATTGGTGAATTATAAGCAATATCTCGCCGATAAAATGTAGTATTAAGTGATAATACATTTGTATATAGTATTTCTGATTACTAATCACAGTATCGAATGCGCAACTTGCAGACGAATCGGCCATCATCGGCACAACACACACGCGGATTTTATTGTTAGTGTTTCTCAACACACTGAATCCTTGTCAGCACCCTTTGTTCAACCACGCATTGTTTTGTAAACATTATCAGTCGCGTGTTCGTAGCAGTGAAAAATATAGTTTTCAATTGTGTGTAATATTACACTGCAAGAACTCAAGTCATCACCCGATGCAAATTACAGGAGTCTTAGGTAGCATATTAACTGGCAAACACGTGGCCCAACCATCTGCTCTACACTTGGGCAAGTTCCAAGACGGGAAAGACGACCAAACATGGAATAATATAAAAAGAAAACCGGGGGAAGCAATGTTTCACCTTGAAGCCTAAACATTTATTCAACTGCTTAACACCTTAAGTGAAAAGTTGTACTGTACACTTTCGATGGGAGAGTACCTATGTAAGGGGCCCGGTGACTAAAACATAATTTTTTAAATGCAAGGGTACTTACATTCTTGTAAGGCTACTAGCACGCATAGCGTTTCAGGCAAGTCCCCCTAAACTTAATTTTCCCAGGAATACGTTCCGCCAAATAAATTAACAACCAGGTACTCATTCACTGCTGGGTAAACAGAGGCGTTACAATTAAGGATTGGCGACTAGTCAATCCTCCCCGGCCAGGATACAAACTCAGGCCAAATCGCTCGCGAAGCGCGGAGAGAGTATTTCACCATTCCGCCACGGGGACTATGGAAGAAATTATAATTTCATAAGAGCTCATGATAGTAACAAAAACAATATTCTTCTTGAGTATGTAACGAAAAAGTATCCCAGACAGGTTTGCAAACATTCCAACCAAGTAAGATGTGGTTACCAGTATTCACGCCTATGCTTTATCATTCTTGGCACTTTACAATGTGTTGCCATGTTGTTAACAGCATGAACGGCAACTTCAGTATATTAAAATCAACTATTTGTTAGTAGATGACGGACGTCGTGCCAATGAAGTTTGTCAATTGATATGCGAGTTATTCGTTTTATCTGAATGAAATTAGTGATAAAGTAGTGAGGTGAGCGGGCGGTCTAAATTAAAAATTTACAATGAAGGGCTTGGGCCTAGTTTGCCAAGTGACCGAACTGGGCGTCACCTACCAATGTGACGTCTTTAGCCCATGATCCATTGTTTTGATTAGTCACGAGGCATGCGAGCGTTCATTCTCGTTGATTTTGAACTGTGCCTGTATACTACACCTGTATCCCCAACATTTAGGAACATACCTGCTCCATGTCGAGCTACTAAAGCAGGTGTTGTGTGCCCTGAATAGTGAGCATCTAGGCTTTCAAACCTTGTTAAGGCTAAATCTATCTATCTCTCATTATTTTTTCCATTAGTGATAAAGCCATGCGTAATTGAAAGGCAGCGAGTCGAGATAAGGCGCAAAGTGTTGATAATGCAGTGCAAGAGTGGTGCAAGCATTTCAACATCAGAGGGTACCTCATCGCAATCATCTCTACATCTACCATACCTGCAGAGAGTTTAAGAGTTCTTCTACTCTCCGAGCCCGGCCTGGTGCCAGCCAACATCATCTAAATAACTATGCACCATCAACACTAATCTTCAAATTCATAAGAGTATCTGAACTTCTCATACAGTGAGCACAAAGTATTGTTAAATTCCTCCCCCCCCCCCTCCCTAGATTATTAGAATGTAAACAAAGATTATTCATTCAATATCAGTGCCGATGCGTCCGAAAAGCATGTGATCGGCTGGTCCACCATTCACCCTTCTACTTTAACAAAGTGCAGTGAAGCTTTAACGAGAATGGCACATGAATTCTGTTCAAAACAAACTCTCCATTTATTTCGTTTATATATATATATATACACCGGGAAAATAGATTTTATAAATTTTATAATAGGTACTCTGCAGTAGGCGTACTGGTCCATGCAAAGCAGGGCCAGCTTAACATCTGATTGTCTTTACGTGTGCATCTGTCTATCTTGTTTTCAAGTTATTTGCCTCAACGGCAACACGCCCGTGAGTTATTTTGCAGAGTTACACTCACAGCAACATGTGGCTTCTTGATTATCCGTGGTCAGGAAAAATACGTCTTAACACACACACAATTATACTCTTCTCCAAAAAAAATATGGTTAATAAGTTATTTGGTAAATTGTATCAGTGTTTCAACAACAAACAAAACACACATGACATTCCCAGCATATTGCTATCAGCTGATATCATTTCTCATCCAGACACTAGATAACGAATGCAAGCACACGGAAAAGCCAGGGTTCATACTAGCTCCAGTAATCACGAAAATTAACTAGTAAATTAATTGTCCATGGTGATTGGAAGAGTTGTATTAGTATTAAGTCACTTTTGGTTCAAGAGTTTGGTTGACATGTTAACCTATAATCGTATAAAAGTTTCAAAATTCTTTGAATTTACAATATTCCACATCCATCCTGTGAAAGTTAGTCACATGATGGGTTCGAAACTGTACCCAAGTGGACTTTATGCAATTAAATTTTATTGTTAAAGGTACATTATTTATTTATCATTCTTCCAACACTCGTCCAGTGTACGGCGGTAGAAAAGATTAGGCATACTAGTCCATGAAATATAAGCATTATCTACAGCAGGAAAACGTGAACAAGTTAAACAAATCCACAAGGGCCGTGATGAGGGGTTTGAACCCCTCATCACAGGATATTTCACGGGATATTTCCATATATCAGGGATATCGGCACGGGATATCCCGTGCTGATATCCCTCAGCACGGGATATTTCCTGATGCGCCTTAGTCAACTGTACCACCACCTGATGAAAAGAATTACAACCTAGAGTGTGCTACTGCCCTCACTAGGATCCCAAAGCTTCTCCGAATCCCAAGAAGGCACAATGTTACAATTGTGCCTTAAGGAGTAGAATGCAACTAAACGTTATAAGAAATTATTCTCAATTAAAATGTGTACAATTTTATTGTTATCAGTATGATAGGTTGCTGTCTCTAGGGAAGAGCTACAGCTGTTTATACGCTCATCCCCCCCCCCCCCTCCGTCCAACCACTTGGCCTAGGCGGTAGAGCGACGGTCATGCTTCATGCAGGTCGGCGTTCAACCCCCGACCGTCCAAGTTGTTGGGCACCATTCCTTCCCGCCGTCCCATCCCTAATCCTTATCCTGTCCCCTTCCAAGTGCTATATAGTCGTAATGGCTTGGTGCTTTTCCCTTGATAATTCCCTCCCTCCCCACCCCCTCCATAAGCCTAGATATTGTTTATTATCCCAAACATTTAAAACGGCGGAGATCTCGCCACACCACAAAATGTGCAGTAAAGGGAACGTATAAAAACTATAGACCGATAACACAAACATCACACAATAATGAATCCGAGAAGTGTCAATCACATAAGTCACTACGTCTAGATAACCCCCGGATAAACATGGGTTTAGAGTGAGACGATCCTATTTCTCACAATAGTTACACAACCTTTCCCCACTATGACATGGAGGATTCTAGTTCAACCTTGACGAGCGGACGTCAGGACACCTGCTCTGCCTGGGTGGACCACCGGAAACGCGTGACGCGACTTTACCCATTGGGCCTCTCTACAGCCTTCGAGCATTCCTATTCAGCGGCAAGTCTAGAAGCCTGCCACACTAATCACTTTGGGGCTACAGGGGATAAAAATATAGTTTTCCTATTTTCTGGTTGGTTCTTTGGACAGATGCGATGTCAGGCGGGGTCATGGTGGGGTTCTGGAGCAACCCGTTATCCTAAATAGTACATCGCATGTTGACGTATAAGTCCCCAAAGGCCAAAAACTGATGTACTAAAAACGGTGGCGGCTCGCGAAATTAATGTGGTCTCGTTTTCTGTTTGTGGATCCTTATAAAGTATGGTTAGGTTCAGGCAATTTAGTAAAACAGTTTAGCGACCTTTTGAAAGCTCGGGAGAATTGGCTGCACTGGTAGGCAAATGTTTGGTGAGGCAGGCGCCGGCCCCCACCACACAGAAAACAATGGGTAGTCAAAGTCGCAACAGAAACGTGATGGCCCCCCTCCTAAACTCTTACCCAATTGGGCAAGGAACCTATCAGGAAAAAACGCCTAGCCTCTGCATCTATATAGCCCTAGGAATGGATAAGGATTTGGGATTCAAAAGACTTACAGAACAAGTCTAAAGGATTTGGGATGGGACGGGGAGAAGGAATGGTGCCCAACCACTTGGTCGGGGATTGAATGGTGATCTGCATGAAGCGAGCCCGTCGCTCTACCGCCTCGCCCAGGTGGCAGCCCGTCCTTTAAACAAAGGCCCAAAGTCCATTCTTATACACCAGCCAAATCCCCTGCTGATGAATGAAAAACGGTTTATACACGACTCACAACTGATGTCCGAACACTTCCGGAACAAGTTTTTCCCTGACGACTTTTGTTCGAACTACAACGCTATAAATGCTCAGCCCGTCCTCTAAACAAAGACCCAAAAGTGATTCCATCCACCCGTCAAGCCCCGTTTATGAATGAAAAACGGTTTACACACGCAACCCGTCCTCGACTCAAGTCCATTACATTCAGCGGTCGACCCCACAGACGCATTCATAAATTTTAACGTGCTGTTCATTCAAAACGGGAATTTTCTCAAGTATAAATTAATATTATAATATATTGGCATATTGTGTATAAATAGGCATAGGTTAGGTTAGGTCAGGTGTTTAGGTTCTGTTGGCGATTATTTGTAGTACGTGGGTGAAGCATTTATAGCGTTGTGATTCGAACAAAATTCGTCAGTGAAGCACTTGTTCCGGATATGTTCGAACGCCAGCAGTTGTGAGTCGTGTGTAAACCGCGTTTCATTCATAAACGGGGTTTGGCGGGTGCATGGAATCACTTTTGGATCTTTGTTTGGAGGACGGGCTGACACACGACTCAACTGATTTCGTTCGAGCACTTACGGAACAAGTGTTTCACTGACGAATTTTGTTCGAACCACAACGCTATAAATGCTTCACCCACGTACTACAAATACAAATAATCGCCAACAGAACTTAAAAACACCTAACCTAACCAGTACCTATATATGCATAAT
>WNGS01072847.1:4036854-4053127 GCA_020271785.1 Procambarus virginalis | reverse complement strand
CCCGGCACCGCCAAAGCATTTATCTCGTTTTAAAACTTTTACAAGAAAATAAATTAAGTTGCTCGTTTTCTTTGGGACTGAGACCCTCAACGGCGGCTTCCAGTAAATAAATTTAGGTTTAAAAAGTTTTTTAAGTTTACTGGCATTTAACCTTGCAAGTGAGACTTGACAAGTACTGGCAGGTCAGTGTTAAGCATTTGGACAATGCGAACAGTATATAATAGAGGTTAATCAAGACGAATAATGAGAGGAGAGAGAGAGACGAGAGAGAGAGAGAGAGAGGAGAGAGAGGAGAGGAGAGGAGAGAGAGAGAGGAGAGGAAGCGTGAAAACATCAACAAACCGTTCCAGGATGACGTTCTAACCGATGGGTTTTGCGTGCGCATCTAATGAACTGATGTAAGATTAGAGTCCTTAGCATGCGGTTAACATTTGGGAACGTCATTTCTTCAAGACCAGTACGGTAAATCCAGCTGGATTTGCATATAAAATTCCTATATACCTTATGGTGAATTATAATTTGGCTGTAATTAATTAGCATGACGCTGGAATTAGTTAACCTGAAGCTGTTATTAGTTGACAAAGTTGTAATTTGTTGACTTTAAACCTGTAATCAATCAAGCATATTGCAGGTATTTATCTACTTTCCCATACTTTCTTGCTTGCATATGCAGGAGAATTGAACTCAGAGCTTCTCAAATACTGCGAATGTGCAGATTATATGATGAAACATGTCACCCCAACCAGTTACCGTTGTGTTGGTCTAAGGAGAGGTTTTGGATACCGAGATTGAATAGCAATTAGTCATTTATTATGCAAGCCCACACCCATCCCGCGGGAGGTGGTGAGAAAGGGCTGTTTCTACAACCTATCTTCTTACAAAGGACGTCGCATTTCGCTGGTATGTGTTACATAAGGCCAAAAATTTTCGTACTAGAAATGGAAGCGCTGGCTAAAGTGACGTACTGTCCATATCCTGTTTTGGGTCCTTTGGTAGGTCAGGAGAGGACACTTTACATTGACCGTGGTTGGGAAGGCTGGAGACACTGGTCAACACGATCCCACGATCCTCGCCATTGCATAGTGAAGA
Organism: Procambarus virginalis; assembly: GCA_020271785.1. NCBI lineage: Eukaryota > Metazoa > Arthropoda > Malacostraca > Decapoda > Cambaridae > Procambarus > Procambarus virginalis. The sequence goes on along the minus strand of WNGS01072847.1, from coordinate 4,052,038 downwards.
TTTTGCAACCATGTAGGTTATACTGAGTGACTTTTTGCAGTATAAAAACCAACAAGCGCTTGGGAGGACGTACGTATAATGGCGTCGTTTTTGGAAACCGAGAAATTACCTTGTTCAAAAAGCGCAATTTACATTTTTGTTTTGTTTTTTCGCAGGAGTAACTACGAATTCGCATGTCAAGTCCTCATTATTTATATATGAAAATAACGCATCTCGCCCCCTCAGTGCGGGCAGTTAACAAGAGCTAGAAGAGAGGTAGTCGGTGTGCAGAAGTGGAGAGTAATGGGCCAATGATGACAATTTGTCCGCATTAGCCTAATAATGGACAGAGGGGCCCCGGAGCGGCTGTTCTGTTATTCTTTGTAAGTTTCGGTAGCTTCGCTTGAGTGTGTTGCCATGTACGCCCACGAAACTGCGTTTTGCAGTTTCATTTATTCTTACGAATGCGCGCGCAAATATACGTGCTTACAAGTACGCACGCAGATATACTTAAATTCTCCCTCGCCCATCATTCTTCTGAATGTTTTTTACTATCATTATTCTTTTTAGCTCCTAGCCGCCTCCACAGTAATTTTGGATTTAATCTGTTTTCTTCCATTCTTGCTCTTTAGGAGTTAACTGGTCTGATTGGCTCATTTCCTCTTCCCATACTCTTTCGTCTTCATCATTCTCTTCTTTATTGTCTTCTCATTTTTACCTGTCCGAAAACGCCCCTTTTTATACCTTTGGTTATATTTTCGAAGGTATCTTCCGTATCTTAATTTCCTTACGCGAGCTAGCTTTTATGATTACTTATCGTTTCAAGTTCATTACAATTCTTTCTTGTTTGTCGGCAGACTCTTGGTCTTAGTTTGGTGGTCGTGGTGTGCTTCAACCTTTGATCTTCCTCGATGTTAAACAGCGTATTAGTAACTTGGCTCTGACATCCAGCCCACCGTTAGAACCATCATCCCTTCCGTGTATGTCCCTCCCAGCGCTTTCTCCTTCTTGTATAGCCTCTCCTTCCTTATATAGCCTCTCCTTCCTTGTATAGCCTCCTCTTTCTGTGTCTTTTCCTTGAATGTTCCTGACTCTCCTTCCTTGCTGTTCAGCTGCCTTAACTGCAAATCTGCTGATGAAATCCAGATCCATATTGCAATTCCCACGCAAGCATTGACGCTCCGGTTTCTACTCCGCTGCTGATTGCAAATGATCCCACGCGCCACTCAAACGAGCATCAGGAGGAGAGGGGAAACAAATAGTCCTGAGACACAGCACAGACCAAGCCATGATAGTCATGCAACCCTTCACGGTGAATGTAGAATGTTGTTTGTCCAATATTCCAACCAGGTCCAAATTTTAGCATAAATCTGTCCCCCTCCTGTCCATTAGTGGCTCGGTCGTCATAGAGGAACTCCCTTCGTTTGATCCTAAAACACACACACACAAACACACACACTGAAAACCCGTGCCTCGCTTGATATAAATTATAATCAATGTCTTTCAGCGTGCAAGGGCCAGGATTTGGTCGCCTTCCGTCGGTTGCGGGGCTCCGTGTGTGTCCACATTGACAACAGGATAAAGATGGTATGAAGGACCCCTTTTAATTTTCCCCTACTTTCTCATTGGCCAACTGGGGAGGTAGGTGTAGTGGAAATTGCTGGTTCTGTCTTGGAAGGATAAAACTACCGATTTTACACCACTCCAGGCGTACATCTCTTGCGACAGGTGAGCACGACGGGATCACCATAGCCCGTGCTGCTTGCAATAGTAGCAGGTTCTGTATTATAAACACCACTGGATGAGGTACCTGGCTGTGACCTGGTCTCTCAACCCCCCTCCCTCTTCCTCTTCCTCCCTCCCCGTTTTTTCTCTCATAATTCACACTCATCCCTCTCCTTCTCTCTCTCTCTCTCTCCCAGACACTCCTTATCCTTCCGAGTGCTATATAGTCGTAATGGCTTGGCGCTTTCTCTTGATAGTTCCATTCCCTAATCTCTCCCAGTCTAATCCCTCTTCCACTTTCTTCCCCTTCTCCTCCTCTCTCTCTCTCACCTCCCCTCTACCCTTCTCCCACCATTCTCCTCCAACATTCCTCTCCCCCCATATCATCCTTGTAAATGGCGGACGTAAACATCAAAACTCTACGCCTTTTACAACGCCATGATATTATATCAGACCATGAAAATCGCAGGGTGGTCTGCGATTTTGCGTAAGTGCAGACCATTTCCTTCATTTTTTCCTGCACAGGTGCAGGAAAATGTCTGCACTTATGATGCCCATATTTCTTAAAGCACGGTACTTGGGCCGACCTCAACTGTCTTATGACACTCACATACTGCCTCATATTTCATGAGTGAGGCTCGCCCCCCTAGCGTCTGGCTTCCTACTTTGATTGTTGTTGTTTTAGATTTAGCTACTCAGAACGAAATATCCATGTAGCACGGGCTATGGTGAACCCCTAAACAGTCCTACTTGGATAGACTATTGTCGTTGTGTCTATTTTATTGTTACGGTGTTTTTGGTCATGATATTTCTAATGATGGTCTTGATTGTGTGAAGAAACCGTTATGATCTAGATACAGCCTTGTTATGCATCTCTTTTCCAGACACCATGATCAAACATAATCTAATCGCTCTAATAGAGCTCTAATTGGCTCCAATGGACTCTCCAAGACTGACAATGGCTCCAATGGTGACTCTCCAATGACTGACAATGGCTCCAGTGGACTCTCCAATGACTGACAATGGCTCCAATGGACTCCCAATGACTGACAATGGCCCAATGGACTCTCCAATGACTGACAATGGCTCCAAATGGACTCTCCAATTGACTGACAATGGCTCCAATGGACTCCCTATGACTTGACAATGGCCTCCAATGGACTCTTCAATGACTGACAATGGCTCCAGTGGTCTCGTCAATAACTGACAAGGGCTCCAATGGACTCTTCAATGACTGACAATGGCTCCAGGACTCTTCAATGACTGACAAGGGCTCAAATGGACTCTCCAATGACTGACAATGGCTCCAGTGTGGACTCTCCAATGACTGACAAATGCTCCAGTGGCCTCTTCAATGACTCCAATGACTGACAATGGCTCCAATGGTTCTCCAATGGCTCTAATAGAAGATTACATCGTCTCTACACACCACCAGACCAGACACGCATCTACATATGAGAATGTTCATTTGTCTGTTTGTATGAGGTTAAGGCCAGAGAAGGCCTCATCCAACTTTACAGGGTGAATGGTGTAGGGTACGGGGACGGACATAGGCTGGTCGGGGTAATTCCATTTAGTCAGGAGGGGGCACGGACCCAATAGTACCCCCTCCTCCTTCACACGCAATCGGTGAAGGAGGCTGACAGAGTCCCTAGACTCGATGAACGCTGAATAATGATGAATGTAAATTCAGTATCACATTTTCTGAGACAGAGAAAGAGAGAGATAGAGAGAAGAAGGTGGGGATAGAAGGGGGGAGAGGGTGTGAGTGGAGGAAGAGGGGTGGATGTTGGGAAGAAAGTGGAGAGGTGGGAGATTGGGTTTAGTGGGGGGGGGGGGTATATGGAAACAAACATGAGAGACGCTGTTGTTGTTGTTTCAGATTTAGCTACTCAGAACGAAGTGTCCATGTAGCACGGGCTATGGTGAGCCCGTAACATGAGAGACGAAAATGTCTGTCAAAAAGAGACCCGAACAAAGCAGGGTAGCCCTTTCTTCCCCCCCCCCGCTCCCCCACCTTCCACCATCAGTATGATTATAAGATGCAATTCACTTTAGCCGTTTTGGGCATATTAAAAAAAATGTAAAGAAAATACCTGAAATCTTCAAGAACTGAATCTAACAAATTCCCACTCTTTCTCTCTGGGCTTTACACTTCTCAGCACTCAGGCTAGTACTTGAAGATGCGTGAACTGTACAATGCCAAGTTTCTTGACGAAGTTATATTCCTTGTGTGGAATAAACGGCATTGTTCCCTAACAGCTCCTCCGGAGGCTGGACTGCCCAATTTAAGTAAGATTCTTCGTTTTATGTGCTGTGTGTAAGTGTCCAGAGTCTCAAGTCTATGATAAGATGCACTTCACGACATATGCCGGGAACCCTTGGAAATTTTATTATCGTGTTAGCTAGATGGGGCGTTTGGCTCTAAGGTGACACTGCGAAAGCCTACTTTTAATTTTGTTTTGTTCAAAAGTGTTATGAGATATGTAGCCGAGAGCGTCGGAGGTCCTCAACGAACACTGTGTATAAACTGTTAACGCACACGCTACGCAGTTCCACATGTAGATATGACAGATCCAATCGGTTCGGGACTTGCATCCATTGGTTAGATGAAGGTTGAGAGGTGGGAGCATGCTGTGTGCCGGATATCAACCCCTTGCACACATAATTTGGTGAGCGCACACACACACACACACACACACACACACACACGCACGCACACACACACACACACACACACACACACACACACACACACACACACACACACACAGGAATGTCCGCCTTGTGTCGTGAGTTCTTAAGACCCTAACAATGTTACCAGCGCGCGTTTGACGAATTCTTTTTACACCGTCTCCGTTTGCATAAGTTTATTACTGAGCTAAAGGCGAATGTAATTCAATTTTCTCACGAGATTGCACAAGGAAGAATATAATTGCAGACTCTCTTCAGTCACTTCATTCCCTGTCTCACATATTCACCATCACCACTTGTTTCTCTCTTATCAGTGTTTCTATTTAACCTCCTCTTCTCTAACTCTCGCCCATTTCTGTTCTTATTCCCGATCTTTACCTTCTCGCCTAAAATCCTCCTCCCCCCACCTCTTTCTCAACGACATCCCAACAGGATAATTCCTGGCGATAATGGTGTTCTTAAATACGTTTAATGGGATGGGATATTACCGAGAAAATGTCCTTCGTTTATGAGGGTACTTTAACCGCTGTTATCCCGCTCTGTCCCACCTGGGACAGGGCGGGACGGGAGCCCCAGTCCCCCCCCCCCTTCCTCCTCAAGAACAATACTTGCATCTTCAGTGGTACGTAAACATACATTAATGAATATTGTACATATAAACATACATTAAAGAATATGTACATATAAAAATGTATACATATATTTTTACTACATTCACAAAAATATATATTATTCGTGCATATAAAAATGCAATGTATTTTGCTTGTTCTGTTTAAGGATGGACCATCTTGCAATATTTCTTGTACATTAAAAATGTTCTCCGATAAAACTTGAGTCAGCGAGGCTTTCCTTTCTAAATGTGAAGTGTAGCGTCATCGGACCGTAGGCTTTTTTCTGAATACATCTCGCCAAAAGGGAAAAAACAACTTGCGAGATGGGGAATTTTTTACTTTTGTTAGTATCGTTACTACTGTATGCACTCTCCTGTTCTTTATACCTCTCTTCTGACACACACACACTATGTAACCCTTCGTATCGCGTTGGGTAGCAGTATCAGTGCAAATGAACGCAACTATGTTAATAAATACAAAAACGGGGTCTATAGATCATCGACAAAAGTGTAAACGCGAGAAATTCTTTGGCGAGAATTGTGAAAAACAGTAAAACGATTTCAGTTCGTCAGAAAACCTTAAATGGGATCTTGCTTGGTTATTAGCCTTTGCATTTTAAAAGCACAACAATCCCCTTCTGTGGTTGATTGCTCAATAAGACACTGAACTATATATATATATAACAGATCCCCCTAACCCTGTCCATGGACGACAGAAGACAATGTATATATGATGGTTAGCATTGTAAATCTGTGGCCACATCTGTTGTTGACTTGTCATAAACCCGCGCATATATCTTATTCTGTATAATTTAGAGAGTGGCTAATCGTTTTCCTTAGTTTTACGAGACATACTTATTCTTATGACTATAAAACATAGACTGACAAAAAGTATAACGTACCCAGTTACAAGGATACATATGAGACGAGCCGAGAGAAGGATCCTTAAGAGTTGATAAACTCCCGGCTGGATGAAGCACCTTATGGAAAGAGACGAAAATACTAAAATAGAGCAGCTGATGTTTTACGAGGGGAAATATTCACAATCGCGTAATAAAGACAGTCACAAATCATATTCTTTAAGGCTAAAGTGACTTTTATTTGTCGTTTATATGAGCTGCCTGGGGAGCTTGATGACATCAGAGAGAAGTGGGGAAGAGCTTTTAAGAGGAAAAAGGGGTGGATAACTAGCTAAGCGAGGCTCTTTCGAACTTGGCTATGTATGGTAGAGAAACCTGATGATTCAACTGGTCCTCTTACAAAAAAAACGTCGCATTCGATCGTATGCGTTACATGAGACCAAAAATTGTCGTACTAGAAAATGGAAGCAGCTCGCGAAAGTGACGTACTGTCCCAATTCTGTTTTGGGTCCTCTGGTAGGTTAGGAGAGGACACTTTGACCGTTTTCTTGACGTGGAATCCTTAAGAGGATGGGCTGATTGATTACCTGAGTAAACATGCTCTAAAGATATTAATGAAGTGATGTTATGTTTACAAGTAATTCTACTGTGACTTAACACCCCTGTTATCTTAGTTCATTACTTTTAAGAGTTTACAAAATATCATATAGACAAAAACTAAATAGAAACAATAAGATAGAGTAAACAGAGAAGATACACGAAACCGGTCCCCCCCTAGCGTAGCCTCTTCTACAGAGGCCAAGCTGGACTGCGCAATACCTAGTGCGTATCCTTGTTTAGCATCTCCGAACAATTGTATTGCTCTCCTGAGAAGGGCAAGACTTATAATTACCTTTACATGCATCATTCCTATAGACTTATCCTATCCTCATATCCCTTCCAAGTGCTATGTAGTCATATTGGTTTCGAACGTTGTCCTGGTCATTACACTATACCTTCCTCGTAGACTACAAAGCAAGTTCATTTTTTCTATGGTTTCTTCCTAGAATTAAACAACGTGGATATTGGTTTAGATAAAACACGAATCAATAGGTTTAAATTGCATATGAGAACATAAGAATGACACCCAAAAACATTGGTGTCATATCACCTCACCCAAAACGAATATAAGCATGAAATGATATGTGTAAACCCGTCTTTGAAAATGTGAGAAGTCCTTGCGAAACGCTTTCAGGCCTCAGATCATAAATAAAAAATGAGAAAATGAACTTTGGAGAGTTAAGTTTTCAATTACCACTGGCCCCATAAAGTGAGGTGATTTGATGAAATAACTATGCCCAAGATTACCATCAAAGTGCCGTCGGGACGGTGGTTCAAATATCCTCGGCTATCATCGTCTTTTGTACGGTCACTGATGGTCGAGTGGTTTGAGGTACCATGTACACCAGTTGCGTTGTGCTTCTGGCGGTGTGGGTTCGAGTCACTTCTGGAGTGTGGAGTTTTCATTCATATCTATATACATGTGTGTGTGTGTTTTACTATTTGTGTCTGCAGAATCGATCTATTAGCTCTTGGACCCCGTCTCTCTAACCAAGCTATTTTCCTCTATTATGTCTACTACATATATTTCTCTCTAACACAAGCATATATACACACACATGTGCGTGTGTGTGTGTGTGTATTCACCTAGTTGTGTTTGCGGGGGGTTGAGCTCTGCTCTTTCGGCCCGCCTCTCAATTGTCAATAGACTGTTGCTAACTACTATTTTTTCCACACACACACACACACACACACACACACACACACACACACACACACCACACACACACACACACACACACACACACACACACACCAGGAAGCAGCCCGTGACAGCTAACTCCCAGGTACCTATTTACTGCTAGGTAACAGGCCCCTGTTACCCAGAAAGAAATTCTGCCCATTGTTTCTCGCCGCCGCCTGGAATCGAACCCGGGACCACAGGATCACGCGTCCAGCGTGCTGTCCAGTCAGCCACCGGCCCCTGTATGTGTGTGTGTGCGTATGTGTGATGTGTGTGCGTGCGTGCGTGCGTGTGTGTGTGTGTATGTACGTGCGAGTGTGCGTGTGTGACTAATTGCTTAATTCATTATATTTTCAAGATAACTATTATTTATAATTAATGCATCTTTCTGAAAAAAAAAAGAATTTGTATACCATCCTATTACAAATATTGCTTGATACGAGGTAGATTTAAAATCGGATTAACATCAAAGTTTCTGATGTTAATGTTTTAAGGGAAATGCCGGAAGAGCAATATAAATAAAATGTCCTCCATATGCTTAAAAAAAAGGTCAAACCAATTTTATATCTTCCTCCTATCAAGCAATCTTAAGTAACAAAGTTTACATTTGTTTCTTCTATAGTTTTGAAACGATGCACGCATGCTCTGTGGACGTCTCGAAGAATAGTTAATTAATTACCACCTGATTTACATAATGAATTTTGTTTCAGTGATATCGGCAATTACAAATTTCGTTAGATCCTAAAATGGCCAAGAGTTGTAACTGATCCGAAAGGTCGACTCCGCTTTGAGTTATGAGCTGTCCACTTTAAAAGGATTGTATTATGCTGTATAAAAAAGTAATCATATTTGATAATGCATCGTATTAAATATATAATATATACTGTATATATCGACACGACGACGGTATTGTTGTCAATATGATAAATTGAAGAGCGTGCGCATGCAGTAGCCTCGCGTATCAAGTTCTTTTCGCGTTCAAATTCATATATATTCATGATCTCATTTCCATTTGTTGTCGTTAAATTTGCATACATAAACTCATGCACGCGGATATGAACGAGCGAACACACACCTGCTCCAGGGACAAACACAAAATTACACATAACTTTAACCTCATTTTTACATCCTACGAGGCAAAGATGTCTCTTGGTGCTCCAAGACAATCAATGTAGGGTATTGGTGCCTGTTAATCATACTATGGCGCACAACCCCTACTGTCCGCTTTACGGCATATTCTCCAGCATGCCACCTATTCTCCGCATACCACATATTCTCCAGCATACCACATATTCTCCAGCATATCACATATTCTCCACGATACCCCGTAGTCGGTGACGTTCTAACGTGTTTATGGCGTTCATAAACGCTTTACTTGTATTCTTAGGGATGTTCTGCGCACAATAAAATTTGTTAAATTGTGTTATACCTGGCAGGGAATTCCGCGTGGAATTAACAGCATTTTTTGTCAGTCATAAATGTTTAACAAAAGTTTTGTCACCGAGTTGTCCGCCCGAGGCGTTGCTAACATGACAGGTGAGCATCTTCGTGCGGGCCGCCTTAAATGAAAGTAATTATTGCCACCATTTCGTCAAACGTAAAAAAAATGAGACTGTTGGTGACAGATTATCCTTGGCAGCAACGCCTAACACTCCCAAACACACATACACAGCAACATTGAAAAAGTACAAAGGTTCGAAACAAGATTAGCGAGTATTAGGCTATCTTCGTATCCTCGAAGGCCTAATTAAGCTAAATTTCACAACCTTAGAGGATAGCAGGAACAGAGGGGGATATGGTCACAACATGCAAGATACTGAGGGAAATAGATAAGGTGGACATGGACAGCCTATTCAAATTTAGAGAACGTAAGCCAAAGGACATAGGGAAGCTGAAAAGACAAAATTTGGTATCCTGTATGAGTGGTAAACAAGTGGAATGCTCTGGAAAAAGAAGTGAGAAACCCACCTACATCCACAACCTAAAGACCAGATTCGACATAAAATTTGAATGTCAAATAGATACCTGGTTGATGGGGGTTCTGGGAGTTCTTCAACTCCCCAAGCCCGGCCCGAGGTCAGGCTTGACTTGTGAGAGCTTGGTCCACCAAGCTGTTGCTTGGAGCGGCCCGCACGCCCACATATCCACCACAGCCATGACCCATCCCCCACAACCTGTTCTTATACTAAATTCACCTCAATTTGACCCTATTGACTATAGCGTAAAAATCAGTGCTTTAGCAAGAGTAAAAGCCCTGCATAATTAACGCTTCTGCGGACAGACGAGCCTCGGCGTGGATAGATTAGTGTGGAGAGAGGTGGAAGAGAGAGACACTGGGAAGGAGAGGAACACAGGGATAGGGTGATAATTTGGGAGAAAAATGGTGATCGAGAAGTCGAGGGGGGGAGACTAGACGGGAAAGCTGAGAAGATGGTGAGTGAGAGAGAGAGAAGAGAGAGAGAGAGAGAGAGAGAGAGAGAGGAGAGAGAGAGAAGAGGAGAGAGAGAGAGAGAGAGAGAGAGAGAGAGAGAGAGAGAGAAACAGACAGACAGCGAGACGGAGACCGATTGAATCAGCAAGAGACAGGGCGGAGGAGCACCTGTAGATCAGCAGTACACGATATACTAACATTGTCAAAATGTTGAAGCTCCAGCAAGCACTCGATGACTGAGAAGAACAGGAGAAGAGCAGCCGTGAAAGCAGATGTGAAGGCAGGTACATAAGAAGGCGTGAAAGCAGCCACGCATGAAGGCAACCAGGAATGAAGATAGGCAGACATAAAGGCAACCATGAAGGCAAGCACGAAAGCAGGCAACCGTTAAAAATAGCCATGAAGGAAGCCGTGAAAACAGGTATGAAGACAGCCATAAAGACCAGCATATGATGCGAGCCGTGAAGGCAGGCATGAAGGTACCAGGGTGCAGTAAGCTCTTGTTTATGTTGTTGTGTCCGACCCATTGGCGCCGCGCTCATTGTGTAGGTGACCTTGTGGCTGTGGGCGGAGTAGTTGTAGTAGTAGTAGTAGTAGTAGTAGTAGTAGTAGTAGTAGTAGTAGTAGTAGTAGTAGTAGTAGTAGTAGAAAGTACAGTAGTAGGAGGAGGTAGTTGTCTATTAATACTTTGTATAAGAACTTGTTGTATAACTCTTGCATTCATTACAGTTTAACTATTCTGACATTCAAATTCTTTGTTGAATTGTGGATGGAGGTGGCTTCCACAACTTCCTCGTTCAGTCCATTCCACTTGTTGACTACCTGTGCTGGGTACGAATTCCTAGATTCCTTTCGTTCATTTGCGTTTTCAGCTTCAACCTGTATCCTCTTGATTGACTTTCTCTCAATTTAAAGGATATCGTTGTCTGCCTTATCTATTTCCCTCAGTATCTTGTATGTTGTGATCACATCCCCTCGAGGGTTGGGAGATTTAATTAGCCTATCTACGTAGCTTAACCCTCTTAGTTATAGCATCAATCCTGTTGCAAACCACTGTGCTTGTTCAATTTTGGTTTTATGCTTTACAATGTGTGGATTCCATACCAGCGCTGCATATTCCAGTACTGGGTTAACTAATGTTGTGTAGACTGCTATGAAGTAATTCAGATTTCTTGAGCACTTTCTGATGGTAACGTCATTAAAATGAAACACCAAAAACCTCCTCGCAAACCTCCTGGATAGTTATCTAGAGATTTGTCATGGTCTGAAGGCATATTACGGTTCCAATAATAGTCTACTTGTAAACAGATAAGTGAACATTTATCCTAAAACAGATAATATTCTCAAGTTATAACTATGTTGTATTATACATCGTTCGTTTAAAATATAAGTCTTTACATTACTCGTATTTTCTTTGAAAACTGTGTCAAGAATTTGGTTTTCTGTAAATGAAATCCTATGGAGTAGTGAAATAGTTTTCGAATTTTATATTTTACATGTTTGAGAATGATATACCATATTAACATAACCAAAGGTGACGAAACCTTACCTACCCTAACCATAGCGAAGGAGTAGATAATAGCACAATTACATAGTGTTTTTTTTATTGAATCCTGTAGTTGCCTTCCCCATATGGTGTAGATGCCACCTGGTCTCCTCTCATCCTTTTCCATCTTCATTACCTTACACTTGTTGAAAGTGAACTCCAGCAACCATTTATTTGACCACTCCAGGAGTTTGTCTAGGTCCTTAAACGTCCTGCAGTTCTCCTCCTCTGCTTTTCCATTCCTCATCCGTCTTGCATCATCTACAAACATTGACAAGTACAAGCTCACTCCCTCGGGTAGGTCGTTAACATGAAGTGCTCAGGACTGAACCTTGTGGAATCAAACTTGTTACATTCCTCCAGCTTGAACACCCCCCCCCCCCACCCCACTCTCTGACTATGACTCTTCTTTTTCTTTCTGTCTTCAGGTATTCCCTTGCCCAGTTCAGTGTTTTCCAGTTATCTTTTGGACACCTGTCTTTCACAGGTGTCTGCTTGTGTCAAATGCTTTTTTGACACTCTAGGACAATATAGAACACCCAAACTTCTTTTTGCAGTTTTATTTTGGTAACCCTGTCATCAAATTCCATTAATCTCCACAGGCACGACTTTACTTTTCTAAATTCTTGTTTGCCTTCTGTCACATAGATGGACCTCTCAAGACGATCCATCATTCTCAACCTGATTACTTCTCTAGCAGTTTACACGGAATACAATTAAACTGGTCTGTAGCTATGTGCCTCCTTTCTATCCCTCTATTTTGATATTAGGAATATGTGTTTTTTTTCTAGATTTCTGGGAGATTTCCTGTCTCAAGTATTTTATTGAGAATTTTAGATAACAGGTGATAAAATATTTCTGCTGCCTCCTTCAGCAGCTCTGGTGAGAGTAGGTTAGTAGTTTGTAGGTTTGGCCCCATAATGCTGGTAATCGTTGTTGTTGTTATAGATTCAGCTACTCGGAACAAGTTCCAAGTAGCACGGGCTATGGTGAGCCCGTAAAGATGGTAATCGTGGTGGTGATTATAATGTGGTGCTGTGGGTCTGGTGGCATGTAATGCGGTGCTTGTACTGTGGTGGTGGGTTATCATATATTGGTGGGTAAAGTAGTGGTGGCAGGAGTAATATAATGGTGGAACTCGTAGTCACCAATACGGTCAACTGTTGTACTAAGTGGGAGGGTTCAGAACCCGAGTCCATTATATGCCTCTGTGACTTTTCCGCTACTACACACAGGATGGGCATGGGGTCCACTCTTGTCCATTACCGCCCACAGGATTGACGGGGGTCTACTATCACCCACAGGATTGACGGGGGTCTACTACCACCCACAGGATGTGTATATGTGGTCTATTACCAAGCAGTGGAATACACTGAAAGAAGTTGTGGAAGCCACCTCCATCCATAAAACTTAAGCCCAGATTTGACAACAAATTCGAACGTTAGAATACTTAAATTATAACGCAACAAGAACAAAAAGGATGGCGGTATGTCCACTCACAGGATGAGTGGCGCTGGCCAATAAACTCGCCCCTCGGGGCGAAATTTAAAAATTTAAAAATTTAAAATATAAAAAAGGGCGGTAGGAGGGGCATAAAGATCTAGCCTCACTATCCAGCAGTCACTGACAGGCGGGGATAGTTGAGGATCTCATGTTACTCTCACAAGAGGGCGATTCTGTCTCCTCTCAAGAGGGCGAACAAAACAATTTCCTACACCGCAATAGCTTATGGCGGTTACTTAAGACGAGGTCACAGTACGCAGTTAACACAGCGGTATGGTGATTAATAGCCGAGAGCTGCAGACTATCGCGTGACAACGTCGTGGGTAGATAGGTAAGGGTGTCGTGTCTGCTAATGGTGGTAGCTAACTATCTCTGTCTGCTTGTGGCGGTAGTTAACAGAATGTTAACATTGATGAATGCATCTTTGGGGTCGGACCGGCTGGATCGAAATGGACATTGATCTGGAGGACGGTGTTGGGTGGCTATTCATCAAATGTTGACTAATGTAAAGTTGAGTAAGTCAGCGCTTGACTTAAACGTGCAGGAACCTGGACAGCTTTTGTTTCAATGGTCGCCTGACAGCTGGGGTGGACCGCGCCTCGGATTCACAGTCTCTGAAAGTCCCCATGTTCGATCCCCGGTGAAAGCGGAGCCAAATGAGCAAAATGTTTCTTTCACCCCTGATGCCTCCTGTTACCTAGCAGTAAATAAATACCTGGGAGTTAGAGCAGCTGCACGGGCTGCTTTCAGTGGGGTTGATATAACAAAAGGGAGGCCTGGTAGAGGACCAATGCCGCGGGGTACGCTAAGCCCCGAAAGCATCTCAAGATCTCATGATCTCAGAGTATGGTAGCGCTGACAGTGTAGGTAAAGACGCTTAGGAGTCGAGCATTTGGGTTACACACTCAAACCCTCATGAAGCGAAATATTCTGCCCTATCCTCTTATGATTTTCCCTTCATGCGCCTCGAACAGGGCGAGGACACGCACTAGATTCATGTCTTAACCCAACAATATATCAGAGCCGCGTTTTCATCGAGCACCTTCTAAGTATCTACTTACGAAACATGTACATCTTCTTCAGTCATGACAGCTTTAACTTGGAAATGTACTCAGCCATTTCTCTCCGGGCTGGGGATCGATTCTTGGTGGTAACACCTGCGGGAAACCAACCATCATTATGAGTCCGACCGGAGCTGGCCACAACCCGGCTTCTGACCAGCTACTAACAATGGGGGCGACATTTGGGGGCCATGAATCTTACCTCCAGAGCACTATTAAATTACCCTCAGTTCAGAAGTTGTCTGGAGATAAGAGTACTTGACTTCCTGTACGGGAGCACGCGGATATATCGCGCCCTGGGCAGTTCATCCTCCGTTTTGGTAGACTTATATTAACTGATGAGTGACCGATAGTATATATACCAGAGGCATAGTATCCGACACACGAAATTAGAACCAGTGAAAAAAACCTGAACTATTGAGTTGGACCAACCGGAAAACTTGCCAACTTTCCGGAAAACCGGATTTTTTTACTTCTGTTGCTTTGTCTCAAAGGGATAGAGTAGCTTAGGCTACTGCTACCACCACTAACAGCTTTCTAAGATTCCTATATAGAGTTTTGTTGTTTGACAAACAAACTAACTCTATCCAACCGTCCCTAGGCCTAATACCAGCTATCTGAAGCCTAAGATAGTAATCATGTGGTGCATACTGGGACCTAGGAATAATTAAATTTGTGTGTTTAACGTTATCTATTTAAAAGATTCCTTACTAGTCAGTATACTACTATCTAAATTAAGAACGTACCGCAGTCTGACTACGTGACGGTCGTCACCAAATCGGGGCCTATGCATAGTAGGCCGCGAGAAGTGCGTTTCCTGGCTACTAGTACGAACAGACATTTAATATCATATCTGATATATATATATATACGTTATAGATAATAATATATATATATATTATATTTATTAGAATATATACTAGATATAAGTATCTGGGAATCGGGTCATTGACCGCGTGGCCGGTATGGTAGACAGAGATATGTTACTCCTC